>JAULCF010661581.1:0-10542 GCA_032361265.1 Devaleraea mollis | reverse complement strand
CCACGCCTGCCGCCGCCCCCCACCCGCCCGCGCCCAGCGCCAGCCACCCGCGGCCGCGGCCCCGCGGCGCGCGGCGCGCCACGACCCTCCCCCGCCTTCGCGTCCCGACGAGGACGAGCTCATGACCGAGTTCGATGAGGACGTCGCCGGCGCGCGCCTCGACTCGGGAGCCTTCTCGGGGCCGAAGACGATTGGCTTCGAGAGCGAAAAAGAGCCGTGGACATTCGACTGGGACGAGACATTCGGCGACGGCAAAGGGCTGGAAATCGCTGTGAAGGGCGCCTGGTACGGTGTGTATACGCTCGTTGGTCTGTTTCTGTTCGTCCACCTCTTCTGGGTTGGCGACTGGGTTGGGAAGGGGCCGCCGCCGGGGCTGCATTAGAGGCTAGGTTATTCAGGCTAAAGTAGTAGTTTCGTCGTATGCTCAATCGCGTCATGAAGCGAGTCGGGGCCCGTCTCGATCTGAGGGGGGCCACCGGCTCCTTCTTGAAGAGCGTCTTTGGCGGGAGACGCAGTCCTTTCTGTTCCTTACTGGGAGGTGCAAGCAGTAGATAAGTGGCAGGCGTTCAGTGGCCCGCCAAGCGATTGTTCGGCAACTCCACGCCCTTGCAGTCGCGTCGGTGTCACCGTTTCTGCTTTGCTATGCCGGCTGACGGACCCTTCGCCTCACTGCCTCCGCTTCGCCGTAGGTGTCACGCTTTTGACGGCGAATTCGCTCGCGACGAATGGCTGGCGCCCTAGGGCGCCACGAAAGCTTTCGTTATTCGCTTGTTTTCTTTCGCTTTCGTTATTCGCATGTGGGTAGTGTGTACGGCACGATTTGCACTGTTACAACCACGGTTGAGCAAGGCAGTTAGGGTAGTTCTGTAAAATGGTTTTGATCGTTTGCTGTTCATTTCTCATGCTCTACTAATAGATGGGGATTTATGAATTGGTGTGATATATATCAAACCTTCGTAAGTTTATTCGTCGAGGTGTCAAGTGGCGGTCATATTGTTTTTACGTAGGAGGCTAAATTAAAGTTTAGGCTTGTCTGCATTCGGCATACTCTATCGCGTCGAGAAGTGAGTAGAGGCCCGTCTCGCTCTGCTCTCTGCTAAGGGGTCTTTCTTGTAAGGCAGGAGTCTCGGCCGTCTCCTGCTTGAAGCGTCTCTTGGGCGGGAGGAGGAGTTCTTGCTTTTCTTGCGGATCGTGTGTTGCAAGCGGCAGAGAAGCCGCAGGCGTCCAGTGTCCTGCCACACCCCCGCCGGACAGCTCCATGTCCTCCAGGCGCTTAGGCGTCGCCCCAGAACGTTTCTGCTTCCCATCACCGCCGGCTGACGGTGCCTTAGCCTTGGCCACTTTCGAGCGCTGGCGCTTGGCTGCAGATGCCACGCTTTCGACGGCAACGAATTCGCCGGCGACAAATGTAAGACGCCCTTTCTTCATTCGCACACCGCACGCATTGCACTGTTGGTTCAAAAAGAAAGTTAAGGGTTAGTCGCAAAGAAGTCAGTTAAGTATCTTTGCTCCTTCGTTGATACATTTGCATAAATTACTCTACTAAAGAACGGCGATGATATCTTATTATATTGGACTTACCAGAGTCTTGGGGCCGAGGGGAGACCTTCTCCACAGCGGAGTGCTCAATACGCCACAGTGCGCACATTGCCTGTGCTCTGCAGACATTTTAAGATCGGCTAAGCAAGAAAGTTATTAAATGAATGTAGCTTCACCAGCAAGAGTCAAGAGTCGCTCAGCAGCAGCAGTCAGAAGACCTTGAATATCGCAGGTAAGTGTAAGACTTATAAGATTCCAAGATGATAAAGTATTCTAGTCAGTAAGCCCTTGTATAGCTGTGGTGAGATCTAAAATGGACGCTAAAGATCGCACGATCGCAAACTTCAAGAGCCCGTCAGCTGCTTGTCAATATTCGAGCATATGGTTGAAGTATAAAGCGTGGATTTCTGTTGTAAAAGAAAGGGTAAGTTAACACTTTTTTGATCTCGATCGCATGGATCCGTTCTCAAGGCAGAATCAAGTTTTTCAAATTGAGGATGAGTAACAGTACCGATGTGGGTTGTACTGCTTTTTTGAAATTTCGATAAAATACAGGTGCCCATGCAACTTCTTGCAAACTGTAGAGACCCAGATCGGATCAACATGCTAACATAATTGTCTTTAAAAAATCGCTGCTATTAATGATTAGTCCTCGGTAGATCTGGATTTGGTATTTCAAGCTGTTTTCTATTTGTATTGCGTAGCTGCACTGTAAATGCCACGGAGGTACAAAGTTTAAAACCCATTCATTAATTATATACCTCTGAGGTCTACCCAAACTCAAGTCGTGTTTTGGGGAAAAGGCGGCGCAAACGGCATCAAAGATTGCTAAGATTTAAAGAATATACAATGTATATTCTTATATGTCATATAATATAACATTTTTTATGCATTCTCGTAACGCGGTAAGTATGCTCTTAACAAATTCCGAATGTTATTCGGAATTTTTTACGAGAATGCATAAAAATGTTGCAATTTAGGCATCTCGATGTAAAACAACGTGAATCATACGTTAGAATATGTATTGAGAATCTATATTCTTCGCGTTTATAAACGTTGATCAATAAATTCAATATAAAGCGAAAATGTAAGGCTCTTTCCGCGACTGCCTGCCTATATGTCTTGCTGCGACAATAGAAAAACCAATAGGTTCTTATTATAAGATATATCTTATCCATTTGCATGAGGTCATTACATTGACACGTTCGACTCGAAGGTAGAAGCTGTCTGTTTCGACCGCAGTGAGCCATGGCTCATGTCGCGACTTGGACTTTCACTAGATACTCTCTCCGATCAAGGAGGAATATGCAAAAAATGATAATGGCTTGACGAGCTTTCTCCTTATGAGGAAGTTACTCGGTATTAATACCGGTCGACCGGTACCGATCGGTATAATTTTACTCTTGGTCGAACTACGTTCAGCTAAAATGCATTCATCATCTGACTATGTGACTCCTGGTCCATCACATCTCGATTGATCGAAAGAGCGCAGTCGATCCAACAACTGGTGCCGCAGTATTACTAAGTTTGAGATTTTTATGTGTAGGTTAGTAATTACTTTTCTAGCTTAGCTAGGATAGTAGTACTAACCTACTACAAGTAAGGATAGCTAGTAGCTACCCTACTGGTAGCTACCGTAGTACTAATAGCTTAAAGATCGATCGACATTTGAACCTCAAGATGGCTGCGCCGCAGCTAGTGGCTGCAGTAGGTTGCTAAATTAGTTTAGCTAAAACCGAAATAAACCGAAAATAAATCTTCCCGATAAAATCCGTCAAGGCCGGTCTCAAATAATTCGAAATTCGGCGCGAAATGCATTTCGAACAATAAATTCATTCCTAAAAAAGCCCGCCAAATTTACCATCTGAAAACCGACAGCTGCTGGGTGCCCACCATAGTGGTACAACTAGCTAGGCGTCCGTCGTGGCCGTCGCCTCTACCGCCACGTCCACGTCCGCCAAAAAAAATATGTCGTACTCCTTCAACGGCCTCGACGCGCGCGCGCACGTTCCGTCGCTCTCATTGAACATGTCAGAGGACGTCCTTGTGTCGACGGCGGATACGCTCGCCTCGTCGCCGTCGCCCTTCTCTGTCGGCGTCTACGCTTGCGTCGGCGAGATGGACGCCGTCACCTACCGCCCCTTGCCGCTTGTGTACGTGTCCGAGGAGGTTGCGGCCGACCGGGCGCATAACTCGCCCGCGATGCCGAGTGGGTGGTATATGCCGCTTGAGAAGGGCGACGCTGGGGCGCGGTTCGAGGTTCGCGTCACGGTCCGCGCGGACGGGCTCGGGTGCGCGTTTGGCAGGCTCATGCCCGGCGCTGATGTTGCGCTTGTATGCTTGAAGATTGACGGTGTCGACGTCATGACTGGCGGGGAGAAATGCGGGACAGGCTTCGCTGTCAGGACTGTGAGTGGAGTTGGTGCGGACATGCGGTTTCAGGGCTTTGTGCAGAGTACTTACCGTACACCGCAAAGTGGGGCGGCGACGTTGAGGAGTTTCTACTTTGGGAAACCGGAGGTTGTTGAATGGGGCGAGAAGGATGATAGTGGGTCTGGAGGGGACGGGATTGAAGTTGTCGTTGTCTCTGGTCGGTCGAGGGGACAGAGGAAGGAAAGCCAAAATCATGTGAATAGTACGAAGTTTAGCAATGTGAAGGTCAGTGAGAAGGATCTGATGAAGAAGGGAACATCAGTGAGTTTGAAGAGGGACGGCAAAAAGCTAGTTGAGGAGCATCGCCTCACGCCGTATGCCATCGATCCGGCGAGCAAGAGGGAAGTTCCAACTCTGGGAATTAAGATTTTTGTGCGCGAGAAAATGTGGCTCGTCAGTCGTAGGATCATCGATGAGAGAGGAGTTCCACTGAGGGCTGATGCGGCAGATGAGGCTAGACGAGCGATGTTGGGGGACAGAGGAGTGGGAATTGGCATTGGCGATGTGGTCGACAGGGCGGCAAAAAGAGTTAAGATGGAGAAGAGGCTCGAAAGGGAGAACAAAGTGCCAGAGTTTGTCGATTTAACTTAGAGGTTTAACTGTGGTGGCTTTTGTTTCGGAGTACTGTACAGGTGGTTGGCGTATTTTCTTTGGGCGTAAGGTCTGCTCTGGTTTTTGTCTTGAGATGGGAACCTGACGTAATGTTGGGGAGTTTACACCTACCTCAGAACACGCAATCTTCGATGTGACACTTGCGATTTTTCAGTTAACCGTCCTGTAATCCCTGCCGATCCCTGTAGTGGCATTTGTTGGATTGACGACAGTGTTCTAGCACCTCAAGAGGACCGGTATCGGAAACCTGCTAGCTAGGAGGTCTAGGGTTTCAGAGATCAGGATCTCGGCGGTGTTGTCCATAGATGCGACGAGACCGAGAAAAGTGAGCCGATTAAAGCTATGCCGCGGGATTGAGGATTGCTAAGCGCTATTAAGGCAGAACAACGATAGCCAGTCCTACCGCAGCGCTTCATGCCAAAAAATGTATAACGACTTCCGCTCGTCGAAGCGCAAGCGGAGATACATTCCAGAAAAAATGGAACGTAAGTCTTAAAAGAAGAAGACCAAGTCTTCGTCATGAGCATGTGAGGAGAAGAGACGAAGGGCAGAACAGAACGTAGGCGGATAAACTCGCCAAAACACAATTTTGATTCCATTTCTCTGACAACGATAATAGCGGTAGCATTGTATTGGCACGAAAGTAATCACGATCATCGTCGTGTCATCTTGACACTGTCATTGCATCAAAATTAAAATTTGAGTTTTTTCAAGAACTTTCTTTGCGAATTGGAGGCAAATAATAATACAGTACCACCAGCACCATCACATCAGTATGCGGATGGACGCGATATAGTGAACTTGGTTTCACCTCACCTTCTCGAAAATATTATTGGGGGCAGCTTATAGCCTGCATGTTGTGTGGTTAGTAGATAGTGGGCGGTATGCTGCCGAACTTTCCGCTGGAGTTCGGCAGCATACTGGACTCTCTACGTACCGCTCAACTCGCCACTCGCCACGGTCACGTCTCAAGAAGCTGCTATCTTCTCAGTGCTCACTGTTTATTTTTTTACATCAGCACCGCCAGCAAAAGTTTCTTGAAGCTGTCCTCCAAAACACGTGTTTTCGTATGAAACAACACGAAAAAGACGACAAGGCGTATTAATACTTTTGCGAGCTAGCGCATTATCCAATACCGGTTTCGCGTTTGCATGGTCGGCGACTTCTGAGTGCTTCAGGAAGCAATCCTCGGGCGTTGACGTTTCTGCTTTACCATTGTGTTCATAAGTGTTTTCTCGTGATGGTGCCTTGCAACTTTTGTGCTTCTAGACTGCCAAACCGAATGCGAGCGACACTTTGCTTTCCGTGACTTTTTGTTTTGAAGAAAACCGAGTACTGCAGTACGGTGGCGCACCTTGCTAGCTTTGTTTTGGAAACGTCAACTTCTTTTGACCACGATTCGTGTCTTCGGAAGATTGAAGTGATACAACCGCCATGTACGTTACGTGTAGGTTACTGCCCCGCAGGTTTTTAAAATAGCTGTGCGTTTCTTTTCTTCAAAATCAACTTTCGTGGACCAATCCTTTTTAGGCGCCCGATCTATGGCTAGGCAAAAAACAGTAATTCTTGATATGAAAAACACTACATCTCGCGTTTACTCCAACTTAAATATATTTCACTCCAGTCAAGGATTCGGCGAGGGTGATTAAAGCGACCCTCGACGAATACTTTACTCCGCAGATCAAGTGCGATCCTGACTATAGCCAGGATCGCATTTCCTATAGCCAGGCCTATAGCCAGGATCGCGCTTGGTCCGCGTTTGTGACCCAAACTCTTCTATTTTGGGCTTGGGGCACTACTCGAGGGAATACCTAGAAAATGATTTCAAGTCATTTTATGTATATGTATCCAACGGTCATAATAATCTTCTCCTTTGTGGGCATAGCCGGAAAAATCTTTGCTCGGGGTAGATGAGTGTAGCTGCCAGTTACCTGTGGTATCTAAGAAGAAGACTACTTTAAAGTGGAAAGTCAGCAGATCTACTTGAGAGAAAGGGATGGCGAATTCGCCGTGTTCGAACACATCTGCTCGGCATGTGCCAAGACGTTTTGCCGAAGTTTTAGGATCAACCACGTGCTGCAGTAGAGCGATGGCATGTTAGTATAAGAGTGGGAATGTGCACAAAATTGTGAACACAAACAATTGTGAATTGTGATTACCCGAGTCAAGGGGCCGATCGGCTCGAAGAGTGCCAAGGACTGGCTTCAAAACAGAGAATATACTTTTCCTAGCAAGATCATAAGATTGACATGTAGCTCAAAGATCGTTTACACACCTATGCCTCAAGATGGCGACAGGTAAAGCTACCATAAACGACTTGGATACTAGTTATCCAAGTGAGCAACAGTCCTGAAGCCTGGCTTGTTCATTCTCTTCTGGATAGAAATCGCAGCCATCCGCCAGAGACACATCGAAAACCTACGCCGCCAATACATGTAGACTGTCATCTTGCGATCTATATTATGCCATCGTGACTAATGTGGGCAACACAAAATGCTTACAGAGAAGTGCCGAGTGTCCACAGCAGAAATTTCTGCTTGGAGCTTGAGCTTACCGGTTTGTTTTATCCCCCTGCCCTGCCCGCTCAACAAGTCTGCAGGGGACCAGCGGCACCAGCAACGGCCGTGCACACATGCCCGCCTAGCCCGCCCAGCCCGGGCAGTATACGAGATCTTCGGAAATCACGCCATGCGGTGCGTGGATAGAGGGAGAATGACGAATAACTTTCTGCCTCCGCTAGCATATATGAAATATATTTCTATTGCAATTTTTGTACTCCACGCATCGCACAGCCTACTTCGAAGTACCCGCACGCCACCGTCTCGGTCGCAATCATCTCAGCGGCGCGGTGCGCGTGCTCTGCTCGAAAGCGGTTTCAGTGAGAGGCACCGGTGACGGCGCGAGGAAGTCGCCTAGTCTGCTATGGTCTCCCGGGGCATGGCCAGCGGGTTTGGCGAGGTTGGCGATGTTTACTCTGACCGCTTCGGAATTCTTTCTTCACTTGTGCTACCCCAGATTTATTCCGCGCTGTCGCGTGGGACCTAGACTATGATGTCGCCTGTCTAAGCTAAGGCTGCGTGTGTAGGATTTGTGTGCCGTCCGGCTCTGCGCAGAATGCTGAAACAGCTTTCTGTGCTTGCGTATGGACCACGACCCGGTAGCGCTCTCTCCGAGCCTATCTAAATCCAGACGCGAGACGCGCAGTTTTCAAGCCTCGTTCGGCTGAGCGGTCTGGAGGTGCGGTGGTTTGGTTCTTTGTTTGCATCATGGTTCAGAGTATTGCGACGCCAGTCGGATCTCGGAATGTGAGGATCGCTTTCCGTAGAGTTCAGGGTCCCTGGTTCGGTGACGCGCAATATCTTCTCATCCCTGAACTCAGAACACTCTGGATCCGTCTCAGCAGCTATTGGACCTGCAGCACCTGCGGCGGCTACACCTGCCCGCTTAGCCTAGGCAGCTTGCGAGATTTTCGAAAGTCACGCCGTGCGATGTGTGGATTGAAGGCAGAATGGCGAATACCTTTCTGCTAAATATGCAATCCGTATTTATTCCACCCATCGCACAGCCTACCCGCTCATCACCGTCCCGAGTACAATCATCTCAGCGGCGCAGTGCGCATGCTCGGCAGAAAAGTGACCTTGGGAAGATGCGCCGGTGTCGGCGGGATTAGTTTCGCCCCGGCTTTGGAGTTCGGTGTATGCCCTGGACATTTGTGAGTTGGTGATATTTACTCTGACCGGCACGGAACTTTTTCCCCACTTCTGTTTCCCCAGATTTCTTTCCGATGGTTTCCTGGAGACGCACTGTCTTGTCGCAGCCTTTAATATGTTAACGATGTGTTTGTTTGATTCGTGCGCTGCCGGGCCGCGCGCAGAATGCTGAAGCATCTTTCTGCGATTGTATCGTATACTTCTTAACCCGGTAGCGCACCTCTGCGGCCCTATCTATGAGACCAGTCGTACAGTTTTCGAGCCTCGCTTGCCAGACCGGCTCGGAGTTTTTGCGGTAAATTAGTTTTTTGTTTGTGTCATGGCTTGGATTCGTGCGTCGCCAGACTGACCGACGGAATGTAAGGATCACTTTCCATCCAGAACGACCGCCAATCCGACTGACATGTCGCAGTCCGGCGGCGCACAATTTCTTCTCATCCTGAATTCATAATTCTCGGTAACCTTCTCATGTGATGTAGCGAACTTGAGCTGGAACAATGTAGTTCATTATGTGTCGAAGCTGAGCTCCTACACGCTGTTCAGGGCAGCCACTCACCTTGGTGAACATTCTCTTAAGCATTAGGGTTCAATGATGCATTTGTATTTTTTGGCCGATTCTAACCCTGGGCATTTATTTCGCTAGTTCAACCTCTGAGAAAAGTTGTGCATGAAAGTAATGACTCTTGCACTTATCGCAGCAACTGGCGTCGTAGGTACGCAAGAATAAGTCCTCCGAAGTAATTTGAAACATCAAAACTTGATTTACGTCGCTCCTACTCGCAGATCGCTCTACTACTTCTCTGGCTAGAAGTATTCAACCTCTAGCCAGACAAAATTTCTACTCAAGACATGCGCCAACTAAGGCATTCCGGACACAACCCACGCCGAAATGACGCTAAAGTAGCTTCCTAAGATCAGCAAGGTTAAAGGCGTTGCCAATATCTCTCTTGCTCTCTTCCGCAAGCCCTCCTCCGCCCACCTGCGTCAGGATTATAGACGAGTAGGGCTTGAGATCGTACTCCACACCACTCAGCGGGCACGCTGAAGCATCCTCGGAAAAGTCTTTCGGTGCCTCCAGGCTTGTGTCCACCAGCCTGTGCCATCCACCCGCCGCTTTTGGCAAGTGCACACTTTTCTCCTCGTGCCCAGCATTAAAGGCGATGAAAAGGTCCCGGTTGCCCTTCAGGACAAACGCAATGAAGTTGTACTCAGACTTCCAGTCAGGCGCATAAGGCTGAGCGCCGTGCCAGACAACGTCCGAGTCGCGATAAAACTCTGCATGACGTAGCGCCGACGACGAACGGCGAAGGTGGACCATTTTCTGAGTAAAACGCACGAGTGTACCACGCTTCTCCTTCGCTTTCTCCCACGAGAACCACGTCAACTCCGAGTCCTGGCACCAGCCGTTGTTATTCCCTCCCTGTGTGTGCCCATACTCGTCGCCCATAGACAGCATCGGCGTGCCGGCGGACGTCAGGAGCGCGACAAGCATATTCTTCACCTGCCGCGTGCGCATGGCATTAATGCCCGCGTCAGCTGTCTCGCCCTCCGCGCCACAGTTCCACGAGTCATTCTGGTTCTCACCGTCGTTGTTATTCTCACCGTTGTACTCGTTGTGCTTCTCATTGTAAGAGACAAGATCATACATGCTGAAGCCGTCGTGAGCCGTCACATAATTGATAGAATGATGCGGCTTCCGGCCACCAGCCTGGTACAAATCTGCCGACCCACACAGCCTCGTCGCAAAGTCGGCCATCATCCCCTCATCGCCCTTAATAAACTTGCGCACACAGTCGCGATACTTCCCATTCCACTCTGCCCAGACACCATGGTGCGGGAAGCTGCCCACCGGGTACAGGCCGCCGCAGTCCCAGGGCTCCGCAATGAGCTTGACATCCCGCATCGCCGGGTCCTTGCTCATTCTCTCGATGACGGGCGGACTTTCCATCGGCTCGCCGTCCGTGCCGCGACACATGACGCTCGCGAGGTCGAAGCGGAAGCCGTCGACACCGCACTCATGAACCCAGTACTTTAAGCTCTCGCAAATCAACTCCTGCACAGCAGCATTATTACAATTGACACTGTTCCCACACCCGGCGAAATTCTTGAACTCTCTCCCTCCATTCTCGAGGATATAGTACTCCGACGGCGCGAGCGTCTTCATCCCATAGTGCCCCGGGGGCAGGAAGTCGTTGCCCATCTCTGCCGTATGATTATACACAACATCCAAAATAACCTCGATGCCCGC
>JAULCF010661471.1:0-10542 GCA_032361265.1 Devaleraea mollis | reverse complement strand
GACTGGGCACCTCACCCGAGCAGCCCTGTGGCTGTAGCGCTGTGGCTGTGGGGTTACCGACCGTAGAGCTGTGGCTAAGCGCTGTGGCTGCGGTTCTGGTGCGATCTCGATCTGGAGAGTATGAGCGCGGCGCGAGACCGTGGAGAACGTAGGCGCGGCGCAAGAGTGTAGGTAGCGTAGAGGGAAAGAGAGCTCGGAGCGACGGCGAGGGGAGTGGGACACCGAGGAAAGGGGTTGGCGTTTCGTACCCTCGGTGGCCAGGGCGGCGTTTGCCGCCCTGTGTTTTATTACGTGGACTGAGAATCTTTGTTGTATGATACACCCGCTTAATTGCGGCGGTGTATGGTACACGTACTAAAAGTTGTGACCGTTCTCCTGTTCGTGATGTGATCACGTCACACTCACGTGATTTGACGTGGCTACACATGTCCCACACATCAAATGTGGACCGTCGACTCAAAACTGTCAACCCTCGGGGCGCGCCCCAAGGAAGCGGTGCGACACTTCGTATTAACGCTCGCCCAGCTCCCGGTCGATGGCCCTTAGGGTGCTCTTAACTCAGCTGCTGCTGTTCTGGCTATATCACAATGACAGACAAATTTGGGTCCCCCGCAATCTTCCTTACACTGGACCCAAAATATTTTAACTCGTGTTATGTGTCAATTTTGGGTCCCCCGCATGCCTTACTTACACTGGACCCGAAACATTCTTATACAGACCTAAGATAACCAGATCCCGTTAAAGATCTTTGCTTTTGGGTTTTTTAGCCTGAAAAGTCACTCTTCCATCAATGATTGGCCAGTAACGAAAGTTCAATGGAACTTTCACTCCTGCCGAAATCACCAGGCATTTGGAGTTGGAATAAAAGTACCCAGGCTCTCTGGCGTTGGTTTATGCCGAGAGAGAGCTATGGGATCCCCATTTGGTTCGTATTTCTTTAGTTTTTGTTGCTCTGTACGCTCTTTACCTGGCGCGCAGGGACGACAGAACACTGCCAAATCCAATGCACCGCTTCCCCATCCTAACACCTCGGATTGGGTACCGACAAACGCTTAAACATGACTCAATCTCTAAAAAGAAGAAAACAAACCAATCTAAAACTATTTCTATTTTCTGCCGCCCTTAGCGGCCTCCTCTTCAAAAGAAAACACCGGCACGTGACTCCTTGAAAAATTACGGTCCTACTCGGCGCAGTCAGGGTGGGTGGAGGGCGGGAATGAGGCATGGAGCGGAAGGCGCTGATGCTGGCTGGGATGATTTTCGAATTCTTACCACCGCTTTTCCTGCTGTTCCCGCATGCGGCCGTCGTATACGATTATAATCCTTGAGCAAATTAGGATAGCCAATCAGAATCGAGCAATTCCGAATGTCTCGCCAAACGATCGCTGGCGAGTATGATAATCCAGAATATTTCAAATCCGAATTAACTTTCAGTTTCCGAAAGCCCCAATAACTTGAGAAAAATAAAACCATCACGTTCCAAGGCGCCCAAATGGAGCCGAGCAAGAGGTCAGTTTTATAAACTGTCCTCACGCGACCGGGTGCCGCGCCCTGCCTCTTCGCCCCTCGCCGGGCCGCACCTCCTGCCACGTCTCCTCTTATTTTCCACACCCGCATTCACAAACTGCGTCTTCCACGGCGGCATGCAAGCCATTAAAGGCTCTCAGTTGCTCCGGTCGGCGGATCGGGAAACGTGGGCGAGAATAAAACTCTGGACGCTGCTGACGTGCGCTGGCGATGGTCCATGTAGACACCATACATATCGTCCAGGTTCTATCAGTCGAAGAGGAGCTTCAGGCGGACCACATCCTACCGCATTAAAGCTTCCTGCGAAATTTCGCAAATTCTGGGCGAGTGCCCGCGTATTATACAACCTGCAGGAGCTGTAAATCCAACTGCCGCCACCACTTTTCGCGGCGTCCATACTACACGGCATTAGACTGAAAGCAGATAGCGAGACTATCACCTTGGCTGTAGATGTTCCGTACCGAAAGCACCTTTCATTGCGAAGGGCGTTGCCGCATCCTTTACAGTGTCAGAAAAGCCGGCTTTTTCAAACACCCTGAGGTGTTTGCGGTTAAGAAGATTTACATCCAAGCCTGTATCAATAATACAGGACGAGTTAGCCCCATAAATCTTTTGCTTAGATGAAGTAAGGCTTGCATTAGTTTTCTCCTTGTGGACTGGTTTTTCATTGCGAAAACCTTTTGCAATAACTTTGCCTTTGTTTTCTGTGACAAAGATTTTAAGATTTTTGCTACTCGAGCTCTCTTTGCGAGTGCTTGAATAGGGACGCTTTCGTACTGGTTCCACGATCCTCGCGGGGAACGCGTGCGCCGAGGGCTCTTCAAGATCCATTGCATCATTGTCTTCTTTGTTGAAGTCGACCGAACTTTGTTTTTCGTGCTCCAAGTCCATGGGCTCTTTGCGAGGACCATAGAACTTGAGCGCGGATGCCCCGTGCTCCAAGTCCATGGACTCTTTACGAGCTCCATGAACTTGAACACGACTACACTAGTGTTGCAAGTAGGATATTAGTCAGCAGATCCGGAGGCTCCTGCGTCTTTACCGGATTTCTTCGCGTGGTTTTCCCACTTCTTATGCTGAGCGCGCTCCTCTGCCTCGGTCCAGTATCCCCAGATGTTAGCGAAATCGTCGCCATACGGAGCGTTAGGGAAATCGCAAAATAAATGGTACTGCCCAGGGCAGGTGTCTCTTCTGATGCACAAAGGTGGCTCCTGTGTATCGAGTCCTTGGAGGCGGTGGTACTCATACTGGTAATTGGCGTCGTAGGGGTCGAGGCCCACCATCTCTAGCACGGAGTCGCGGCGCCAGTCCACAATCTTGTAAATCGCTTTCAGCCTCAGGCGCGCCTCGCCTGCGATCCGACGCACACAGGTTCCTACTTGAAAGGCTCATCTTCCTCTGCCTGCTCCTCGTACACCTCGGCCATCCTGTGCGCGCAGGCCTATGACTGCGCCACGTTCGCGTCCTGAGTCCTGGCACTGGGGGATGGTATGGCCTTAGAGCCACGCAGGCGTAGGCATGTCGCAACCGCGTCCTCCTCCAGATGGCGCCTCAACTTGTTGACGCCCACCGCGGTATCTTCCTCTCTGCTGGGGGTAGGAGTTACCGCGGCTGCGATCATGTCCTTGAAAAGCGACATGGCCGCGTCCTCGTGACTGGTGATGGCCGGCTCGGCCGGCGACGCCGCCATCAACAGCCTGGTCGCTGGTCTAGTTCGGCTTGCCTTTGTCGTCCATTTCGTCTGCCTCATTTCTCAAGAAGTCACACCACTTTTCAAAGTTGTCTTTCATCGGGAGCTCATCGAAAATGCCTTTGATTAGACGCTCACGAACCACTATGTTCGTGACTACCCCTTTGCTGAGGTAGTCGATGAGGTTCGAATTCCCGTCACTCTTGGAGAGTTGGTCGGCGAATTCGGCCCTGTCACGTAACGCGAGGTACGTAGCCGTGATGAGCTTGTCCGCCGCGTTGAGGCAGGTGACCCGTACTTTCCAGGCGAGCTTTTGCTCTCGCAGGAAAGTAAGGGGCGCTTCGGCTCCTTCTTCTTGCACCTTGACAAATGAATCGCAAACAATTCTTCGTCGTCGATCTCCTCGTAAGTCCATTTTTAGCCGGTCGACTTCTTGTATAAACCACTCAATATATAGGACTCCAGCCATGTCGTGGACATGGTGGCTTTGAACGTCGGAGGCTTCGGCCGCTGGCCCTCCAGGTACCACAAAAATTGAAAGCGGTAGTAGGCCGTGTACTTCTGCACTGGGCGGAGGGGGGTCGTCGCAATCGGTGAGATCAGGGGTCTTTGGTACATCGTCAGTAGATATACTGACGAGCATCTCCTTCTGTAATGGTACAGCCGGGATGTGTGTGGGTTTTGCCGTCCCGTTGTGGACGGCGGGCGCCGCCGTCCCATCGTGGACGGCCTTCGAGGTATCCGCTGCTGGATTAGGGAGAAGATGTTCGAAACCTTCTGGCGAAGTGCCTTAGCCTGCCCAAAAGCCATACGCTTCTCGCTCGACCGCGTCGCGGATGCCATTCATAAATTTAAAATATGGCTTGTCCGGCCACGCCCCTGCTCCGTTGACGCGCGAGGAGGCAGGCGGCGTAGGCGCGGGGGATGTAAGAACTTGGGGGGGCTACACTCGGGGATGGTACGGGAGGATAATAAAACACACTAGTCTTCGTCTTATCGCGTCTCTGCTTCACACCCAGCTCTTTGTTGATCTACGCGTCGTACTCTTTCTGTGAAAATTTCAAGTCGCGGCCCCATAGAACTTTGAGAAGCATGTAATCGTACACGCGGGTCGGGTCCTCGGCGCGTAGTTCTCGTACTGCTTTCATAAATAAAAAGGTGTTTTCAAGGTCCCGGGAGTCAATCTCAAACTGCTCGTCGGCGTCTATTTCCTCTCCCAGAAGTTTCTTCGCATATTTTCTCTCCTCATACGATGCTTCTGATTTTCCCCGACCAATACTCTCAAACTCCTTTTCTGCTCGCCACTTCTTTGCAGCCTCCTCTAACCTTCTCTTCTGTGTATAGGCTGCTAGGTCGAACACTGGGATGGGCTTTTGCACCGGTGCCTTCTTAGAGAAGCCGCCTTGCTGCTGCGGCGTCTGCAACTCCGTGTTGAGGTTTCGAGCTGTCGTCGTGGCTCCTACCTTGGGCGTCACGGGCGACGTAGGTTTTTTCGTAAACTCGTCGTCGTCGTCGGAGTCTTCCTCTTTGTTGAGGTCGCCTTTGTCGTCAGAGACGTCCTCTTTGTTGAGGGCGTCTGCTTCTTCGTCGACGACGTCCTCCTTGTCGAGGGCGTCGTTTTTCGCAACCTCTTTTTTGAGACTGTCGCCGCGCTAGTTTCGCTTTCGGCCAGGTCCGCGAAAGCTTTCTTTTTCACCTTTTCTTTCTGCTTCTTTGCGGTGCTCTTTGCCTTGATCTTGGCCGCGCGATTCGCCTCTTCCTTGCGGGTTTTCCCGAATGCTGCCGCTTTCTCTTGCGGGGTGCCCCGCTTGGCGCGCTTCGACATTGGCTTCCGCGTAGTGCTCGGAGAAGAAGTGTTCTGTTTCACGCGCTTGTTCGCGCGGGGCGTAACCTTGACCATCGTGTAATCCCTACTCTCTTTTTAGAGGCGTACGAGGTGGGTGGGTTAGTTCTCGCTTGTCTATTTGTCGAGCGCGGTGCCTCCGTCCGCCGGTTTTTCTGATATCAGGAAAAGAAACTCTCGATTAGAATTGCTGATCGCTGGGAAGAAGGGGCGCGTGCTCTCAGAGAGGAGAGAGAGATGGGTAGCGCTAGGTCACTGCAAGTGAGTTGTTGCGCCCGAGAGGAAGATGCGTCAGTATTAACGTCGGTACCCATCTCCTCTCGAGGCCCAAGGTGAGTTCGTAATGTACGCACCCGAGTTGATTGTTTGGCGGTCGACTACGGCGCTCATAGCACTGTCTATAAGTAAGTTAGGATGCCGCCTGAAACTCGGTCGTTTTGCGCGATCACGGTGAGTGATGCTGGGCACGTGAGCCGGTGTTAGCAGTGATGTCATAGATGACATCACTGTAAGCAAAACGCTTGTGCGTGCTTACTCGTTACCTGTACATCAAAGTCTATTCGACGAATTTTATTTGATGGCAGGATAGAAATAATTTAAGCGGCATTCATTAATTCTATAAGTGACGAGTAATTCGAGAATGGAAATTAATTTTGCTATCTCGTTTTCTTGTACATAGCTAAGAAACATCGGGAGCTTCAGTCCGTCTCCTTCTTCACGAGCAGCTTAGAGTCTGACATTAGGAGTTAATTTAATATAGGTGAAGACCAGGTAGACGACGAAACGAGTCGCCATCAAATAAATGTAAAGGAGAAAACGAAGCCTCACTGCTCAGATATTTCATTATAAGGAGTTTTCACATTTATTTTAATGTTTTCTAGTTCTCTTCGGAAGGCATTTTTTACTTGCATCCGTCATCATGGACGGTAAACGGGTCGCAACGGAAACCTCGAAGGAACAAGACGCTGTAAAATTCGGTACAGGGTGATTTGATTTCTTTTTAGGAAGAAATGCCGCAGTCATCCGACGGCATGAATATATTAGGTAGCGAGACCGACTGCCTAACTAGCTACGTAGTTTCTTTATATCAATAGTGGGAGAAAGAACATCGCAAAATTATGATTATTTTAAAAACAATGTTTTAGCTTTAAAGCCCGCGGCATTAGCAATGAAACCCCCTTTGCGAACATACTTACGAACATGCATGCAATGTACAGAGCAAGCAGTAAACGTGGATAGTACAGTAATGAAAAAGAGCTGTATAAAAGTTTCAGAAAAGTATATGTACTGCAAGCATATCCCACTACTGTAGTTTTACAGGATTAGCTATTGGTAGTCAAAGAATACATTTGAATTATTCTGGCTGTCATATTTCAATTTTGAACTAGTTTGGCTGTCAACTCTAATAATAATCTGGCTAGTTGTCAAGAAACGTTTCATGCCAGAGACATTCTCAGTTGGTTGTCAAGAATTTGTGGTCGAAGTGATTTCATAGTCAATTATTTGGTAGCAATCAATAACACTTTTAAGTTATTCTGAGAAGTCGCAATGGTTGTCAATCATTTTGAGTTTCCAACTGACGGTACTAAAATTCATTTGGCGGCCAATCTAGTTGTCAAAGTGAGCAACTGTGTTCCATTTTTGGTCATAATTATAAATGTGAAACGGCGCTAAAGTAAACTGTGGTGGCTGTCAGAGAACGATTAGGATTTGATGTCTACCAACTTTTCAGTGTGGCGAGAGAGAGGCCTTCCCAAATTGTTTTTTTGAGACACTCCGTACGATTCTGTTGCCACCGGCGTAGGCACTGCCTACGCCGGGTCCAGGAAGCGATCGTCGGGCTTTGAGTCGCAGGGGGATATTATTCATAAAAGCTTCCAAAAAAAGCTGTGTATGTACTGGTTTTTTGTAGTAAAATCCAGGCTTGCACTAAGCACTATCCCGTTAAGCGTGGGCTAGTTGCTTACCCTTTACTTGTTTTCTGTTTGTCAAGTTTTTTGGCAATCATAATATCCCTAGGGTCACGGAATGCCGTTTGTCAGTGGAGCTCAAAAACTCTATCAGCCGGACTGGTACGATCGCAGCGAGACCTTTCAAATCTTTCCAAGTGTCCTCGTTCGGGAAACCAACCCAGTTACAAAGACAGAGTTTTTGCTTTTTTGAATTTGGTGTGTCGAAGACCAATACCTATTTGGAAAAGCCTAATAATTCAGATCGGTCTACCAATTTACATCGATTTTAATGATCAACCATGATTCTGCAACATTCCCCAAAAACTCTTCCGCCAATGTCATAGCTAAAGTCCTGTGGTTTTCACGCGTGTTTTTTTCTTCGTATTCAGCTGAACTAGGACGTCCGCCAGCTTTCCCGTCGTCGTACTCTAGGGTAGGAGCCCCTTTCACGCTGTGATCAACGCGTGCGCGCGACAGCTCCTCCAGAGAACCTGTCGCGCTAGCGCGTTTGCTTGTGAAGGCAGTGGGTGCTAGCCAGGCAGAAATAAAAGGGGAAGAAAAGGTGACTCGAGTGCTTTCACATACGAGGACGGCCCGCCGGCTCGCAGACGGCGGAACGCACAGGCGGGCCGGTGAATATCTTTTGGATGTAGCCGAAGACAGCGGAATAGGGCGCGTGCTATAGATGAGAGAGGCGGGACTGGTGATGAGGCAAAATGCGGCGCGGGGGCATAGGGACGCGCCTGTACAGTGTGTATCTAATGAATTTTTACGGGGGTGATGTGCGAAGGCGTACCGGAGCCGCCTTTCCGCAGCGGTACAATTAAGAGCCCCACTCGGAGAGTGGCAGGAGTTGTGAAAACACACGTTAGCAGGGCAGCAAAATGTGACTTTAGAGCGTGATTTAATCGACTGAGGCACTACGTTTGGACTAGGCTGAATCCTGAGGAAGGCATGCGCCGGGGAGGCGCGACGTCCGCTCGGTGTTTCGCGAACTCCGTACAGGGAGAAGAAGATGAAATTTGCATCTTATGAGTTATAAGATATCGCGCGAAGCTACGTTGAACGGAGCTTCGCGCGATATAATCATTCCTAGCAAGCAACCAATGCGTGCATTGGTCAACCAAGTAATTACTTTGGAAGAAGGAGTGATGATATCGCGCAAAGTTGACTTTATTTTGTAATGTTTTGACTAACGACATGCAAAAGAGAGTTCTTAGTTTTGTTGGGATGATCTACTGTCGCGATGCACTACGAGAAATGCGAGAAGCCTGTTTAGAAATATGAAAGGCAGCAAAAGGTTAAAAATTGCAAGGCTTGTTTCTGACCGTATGCATACCAGTTGTCTTTATTGAAACCCTTGTACTTAGCGCAGGTAAAGGTGACTTTGTAATTTTGTGCTCGTACTTTTGAACGAGCGTCGATAGCGTCTGGAAGTTTTCGAATCCTCACCTTAAATAAATACAATCACAGTTTTGATGGTACTCTACTGACAGCATAAGTTCGATTCTAGTACTATCCTACTACGCTATACCGTAAAAGTCATTTACGGGATGGTTTGTTTGCATTACTCAGCAAGTAGTAGTAGTAGTAGTAGTAATGAGAACGAGCCATCCCGTAAACAAGAATTTGGCATTGCGATTTATTTTCAGGGCATAAACACAAGTTAACGTTAACTTACATTTGAAGTGACATTCAAACTCAACTACCGTTAGTAAGGGCGGAATACAGGAGCTTGAAAGGCTCGTAGTCGAGAAAAGGCTCAAATTCAAAAGTACAAAGTACTTGAACACTAGCTGTCCGTATGTGTTTAGTGTAGATGATTGAAGCACAAACAAAGTGGAATAAATACATAGACCATTTCTGTTTCAACACGAGCGCACCTCCCGCCAGACAGTCAATCTCCGCCCGTATCATAATCAACTCCCGCGCCCGCGCCCGCGCCTCCGGCCACGACCCCGTACCCTCTCACGGCTGACAGAACGGTTTACCGCAATTTCAACAGCGCTCTTATTTCGCGCAGTGCTTGGGCGCCCTCTTTTGGCAGAAGCAACTACCGGAACAGAAAGAGTCGTATCACGCGTGATGGCATTATCCGCAGCTCGTAGATCCGTCAGGGTAGGAAAGAATACCTCAAGTTCCTGCGGATACTGCTTACGCCAATTGGCGTTCTGGCCAATTGGGAGTTCTGCAGGAACGAGCAACTCCTCGTCAATGTTCTCTTTCGTAGCCGCGGTGAAGCAATGGCCGCACGGGAAGTTTCCCCTTGCCGTTTCACCGCAGGTACAAGAGCACGAGATACCAATGACGGACTGATTGGTGCTATCGAGAGTTAGCAAAAAAGGTGCAAGTGTGGAACGATCCGGGAGTTGTCTCTACCAAAAAGACACGTTTGGACGACGTGCAATCATCAGCAACGCGAGTCGCTGAGCCGAAAGCGTTCAGCTCTCCCAGACGAGCTTTCATTCAAGGTGGAAGTCGCTCAAGAGCGTGAAGAACGGAGTGGCAAAACTCCTGCCACTGTTTGAAACGGCGGACCTCAAACTCACCAATCCACAATACGCTGTTGACGAGATCAAGTGATCGCGCATCAATCACGTGGGACATCTGGCTCTCAGCAGCTTGCGACGCGGCGCGTCCATGCGAGTGCGCGCCGGCGGCTGCGTCGCTGGCCAAAAATAGTAAACTGTCTGGTACAGCGTTTATAGCCGCCTGCGCTCTCACAGTCAGATTCCCTAAAGTAACAGAAGCGCGCGTCGAGTCAATAACATCTTGACAGAGTCTCATCGAAGCTTTGGAGGATGAAGGCATGAATACCTTTGTCGCGATCGGAAGAAATAGTAATTCCCTCGGGTGCGGAACCAAAATTCGGCAAATGTTTCTTGATAAAAGCCCAAACTCGTTTCCAGCTCAACGTACTCTCGTTTGCACATATCCAAGCATAACCGACTGGAACAATGCTGAAGTTGGAACTGAAGCCGAGCACAATGAAATTGTAAACGTCTCCAAAAAGAGCTTTCCGAATCCAGCATCACACTGATATAAAAAAGGAGCTGAGGCTGCACCACGGTAGTATGTTTCATCTTTAGAAAAACGGACTCCACAAAACGCTTATCAGTCCCACAAACGCTTTCCAGCAACGCAGAATTTTCCTCCAGCCAGCGATATTTCGCTCCTTCTCCCCACGGCAGAAGAGCTCGCGTATCATCTTCTGTCCTGTCCTCTTCCGGCACTTCCTTGGCACGGATATGAGCACGATAGTGCTCCGCCCTCGCAACAGAAATGATAGTTGATTTCATTTCTTTAGCACCAATTGTATCGTACTCAAGCTTCGACCCTGCTGCCTCAACGTTTTCCTTCAACAAATTCAGTAGTTGACTATTATCCTCTGGTGCACCAAAAATAATCCTCAGAGCTTTGTCGCGGACGCGAGATACGACGTTTCCAGAAAAAGATTTGTGATGGCGAAGATAACCTTCGTACTGGGAGATAACAGTGGCACGCTTAGCTCCTGGATTAGCACGCAAAAG
>JAULCF010661249.1:0-10546 GCA_032361265.1 Devaleraea mollis | reverse complement strand
TAGAATTAAGTCGAGCGCTTTCGTGATTAAGGATAGCTGTTTTTATGTCAATGTTACTATTGATAGCACTAGCAATACAATCGTTTAGCGACAAGACCTGTGCCCTAGACAATATGTTGAACGAAATGCTTATCAAGAATAATAGAAATGTCTTTTTCATAAGTTTCATTATAGTTGTTGTATTCGCTCAATTTCACCATCAAGGAGGTGAATGATTTTTGAACCATATTCAGCATTTTGCTGGCTATGGGTAACTTGTATTATGGTTACCCCTTCTTTTTCATTTAGTTGTTGAAATAGCTCCATAATTTCTTGACTTTGCTTAGAATTGAGGTTACCTGTTGGTTCATCAGCTAATACAATATGCGGGTCGGTAACAAGTGCTCGGGCAATAGCCGCACGCTGCCGTTCACCACCGGAAAGCTCAGACGGTTTATGTCGCAAACGACTGCCCAATCCAACCCTGTCGAGCAACGCAGCAGCCTTTTCGTTAGCTGACTTAACTGAATCTTTTCGAATAAGTAACGGCATGCTAACGTTTTCAAGCGCTGAAAATTCTGGCAGCAAATGATGAAACTGGTAAACAAAACCAAGCGAATCATTCCGGATTTGACCTTTTTTTGCTTCAGACATGCGGTTCAAATCACTACCAAGCAGCTCAACGGTGCCACTCGTTGGTGTATCTAAGCCACCCAGCAAGTGTAGCAAGGTGCTTTTACCAGAACCCGATGCACCGACAATAGCGATCTGCTCACCTTTATTCACATTAAAGTTAATGTTTTTTAATACAGCAACATCTAACCCTGTGTAGGTTTTGTTTAGACTTCCACAACGGATGATACTACTCATAACGCAAGGCCTCCGCTGGGTTGATTTTAGATGCTTTATAGCTTGGATATAAAGTCGCTAATAAGCTTAATATAAATGACACGACGATAATGGTAATCACATCGCTCCATACAAGTTTTGAAGGCAGCTCACTGATGTAATACACATCTTTTGCTAAGAACTGCACATGAAATAGATTTTCAGATATTTGGGGAAGAAATGCAGTTTGTAGAAATAGAGCTAGATCCTCAAGAAGCTGTTGTCGCAGAGGCAGGGAGTTTTATGATGATGGATGAAGACATTGAGATGAAGACCATTTTTGGAGATGGTTCAGGTGAGGAGCAAGGGGGCATGATGGGAAAGTTGTTTGGTGCGGGTAAGCGATTACTCACCGGAGAGAAGTTGTTCATGACGGCATTCACACATTTGGGTGATGATAAGGCCAAGGTGGCATTTGCATCTCCTTATCCTGGCAAGATCATCCCGTTAGATCTTAATCTATATGGTAACAAAATCATCTGTCAGAAAGATGCATTTCTTTGTGCAGCTAAAGGAGCTACCGTTGGAATTGAGTTCAGTAAGAAGATGGGCCGAGGTTTCTTCGGTGGTGAAGGATTCATTATGCAGAAGATTGAAGGTGATGGAATGGCCTTCTTACATGCAGGTGGACACATCGTTGAGAAAGAACTTAAAGTTGGCGAGCATCTAAGAGTAGATACAGGTTGCTTGGTCGGATTCACCGAAGATGTAGATTATGATATCACCTACGTCGGTGGGGTTAAGAATGCATTGTTTGGAGGAGAAGGTCTCTTTTTTGCAAGCCTTATCGGTCCTGGCAAAGTCTGGATACAATCACTGCCTATCAGTAGACTTGCAGACAGAATCATGCGAAATGCCAAGGGTTATGGAGGCCGGAAGGGCGAAGGAAGCGTCTTGGGTGGCTTAGGCGATCTCATCGATGGTGATGGTTGGTAGCTAATTTTCTTTCCTTTTTGTTAGTTATTAATTCTCCTGTTAAGGTTCTGAATACGAATCTCTTACACATATAAATTTTTCTCTCAGAAACGTAACTGCCTCATATACAGAAAAAAATATATTATTTATTTTTGTAATATGAAGTACGCTCTTATCTTTGTACCATCTACCTGCGATAAATAGGACCTAACAGTATCGCCGAGCAATAATTGTCATATATGAATTCGACACTCATATGGCAATGTTGTAGGACAGGCTCATTGATGAAAACTACACTCACCTCCAGGAAGGCTCCTTCCGTGGTGTATGGCGTTCTATGTCATTGAGGATACTCACCAAACTCAAATATTTTTTAGAAGCTACACCGCTGGGCAACCAGCAAAAATTAAGGTCAAAATGGTGAAACGTTTACCTCACTCTCTCAGGTTGAAATCTTGGCATTGGCCAAATTTCACATCTCTACTAAGTCTCATGTTATTGATGACACTCTCGGGCGCGCTTAAGTCTCAGAGTGATACGTTATGTATAGACTTTATTCCAACCATCCAACCTGCTGCCCCAATAGAAGGTGACACGTTATGTTTTGATTGGAAGATTACTAACAAGAAAACAGATACACTATTTAATGTCATGGTTTATACTGATACCATCAATGGTATGATGATAGACCCGAATGTTTTGGTAGCCGTAGCTCCAAAATTACTTCCCTTTGGCGCGATGACAGCCAGTGGTAGTAGTCTAACCGGTAGCGGATCGTTTATGATGACCGGTAGTGGTTGTTCTATATATAGTGCGACCGATATTGAAAATGGATATAAACTTATAGATGGTCGAGTTACTGGCACATGTCCAGTAACAGCTACAACTTATACCACATCGGCAACTGGTATCGTCTGTAATGATGATCTCACGTTAGCTATGCCGTCGGGTAACATTAGCCTTAGTGGCAAATGTGATGCTGAAGTGGACGCAGATCTAATAGGATTGAAACTTCCAGTTCCTCGCGAATTTGTAAGATTCAGTGTTATCGAACCAGATGGTTCAGTAAGAGATAGACCTATTCTCACCAATGAAGATGTAGGCAACAAAGTAAAAATCCAATTAGATATTCCTGGCTGCCCTAATGTAGCTCCAGTCTGGAATAGCTTCTTAGTAGAATATAAGCTTGCTCCTGTATTATTCTGTAGTACTGATACGATCTCATGCGCTGAGAACATTGCAATGAATGATCCTATAGTTACAGATGCTTGCGGAGATACTCAATTTATAAGAATACGCACAGGAAGAAGAGACTTGTGTTCAAGAGGAGGAGATACTACATTCTTATTTGTAGATACAGTTATGTATGCCGTTCAAGACAGATTTGGAAATGTAAGTGATACATGTACTCAATTACGCTTTGTAGAAAAGCCAAATTTGACATTTGGAGATATAGTTTGGCCTGCTAATGATACATTCAACTGTACGGTTAATGTGTTTGATGATGAAGGAGAACTCGATATAAATGCTGGTACACCGCCAACATGGGATGGTGTTCCATTAACAGAGATCAATGGAACTTGTAATGTATACGCTGAGGCGGAAAACTTCTTGGATGTATTCGATGGTTGTGAAAGAAGATTAACACGTCGATGGACAGTTTATGAATGGGAGTGTGATGGTGGACTTAGAACAATTAGAGGGCCACTACAGACTATTGTTCTTAGAGATACAACACCACCAGTTATATCAAATCTACCAGATAGTTTAGATTTCTCAGTAGATGCTATAGAGTGTAATGCAATATTCAAAGCACCTTTTGCAACAGCTACAGATGAATGTGGTGATCCAACATTGACAAGACTTGAGTTCAGATATCTTGATACGATACTTAATAATGACTTTGACGTTAATGTAAGATTGCCTATCGGAGTTCATAACTTAGAATACTTCGCAACAGACGCATGTGGTAATATAGCTTTAGATACAATTACAGTTACTGTAGTTGATGAAGCTCCTCCAGTTGCTATCTGTATCAAAGAACTTGTAGTTCCAATTACAGATACAATTGTAAGAATCAGAGCTACGGATATAGACAATGATAGTTACGATGCATGTGGTATCGATAAGATATTGATCGCTCGAATGCCTAATGATTACTGCGTAGCTCAGGATACGATATTTGGAGACTTTGTTTCATTCTGTTGTTCAGATGGCGGTAGAGATATTCCTACGATTCTAAGAGTCTACGATATGTCAGGTAACTTTAACGAGTGTATGGTAATGGTGAAGGTTGACGATAAGTCTCCTGCAACGATTATTGGACTTCCTGATCTTGAAGTGAGTTGTGAGTATACATTTGATACGGATAGTTTGAATGTATTTGGAATGGTAGAAATGAATCCAACTTCAACACCAGGTAGAATTCAAATTCCATCGGGGCTACTTTTAGACAGTTCAGGTGTTTTAGTAAATGGAAGAATATTTGATAATTGTGGAGCGTCAGTTACAGAACTTGACCCACAGATCAATATTGATAGTATCTGCCGTACAGGTACAATTACAAGAAGATTCAATGTTGTAGATGCAAGTAACTTTACAACTTCTGTAGTACAGAAGATTACAATTACTAATGATGCACTTAACAATCCAGTCTTCTTCACATTTGTGCCGCCGACTGCAACTATTACACCGACTGTAGGAATGGACATAAGAGACTTAGCAACCGATAATCCTGCCATAGCTGGAGGTACAGGTTGTGCGAGACCATATGTTGGATACCGAGATCAAGTATTCAAAGTAGACAGTGCAGATTATTGTACTAAGGTGATTAGAACATGGGAGATCATAGATTGGTGTAAGCAACGTTCTGCAGATGAGATCATCGAAGAGTCTGCTACACAGATCATACTTGTACGAGATAATGAAGGTCCGGTTGTTCAGCTTAATCCTAACTTATCTATACCACAACCTGCAGCAGGTGATGCTATAGAGTTAACAGCAACTGCAACAGATAATATCGTAACAGATGCACGACAGTTATCTTGGTCATACCAAGTTTTCTTAGGCTCGAGGACAACTCCAATCAGATCAGCTTCTGTGGAAAGTAAAGACTTTAGAAGCGATAATACCGCAGTAATAAGATTAGAAGGATTAGCACAAGGAACTTACAGAGTGGTTTACACCGTAATAGATGTATGTGACAATCCAACTTCAGTTACCCAGAATCTTACGGTTACAGCTCCTGACAACAGAATGTTAGTTACAGTAGTAGGTCAAGTGTTATACGCTCAGAACCAATCTATGGATAACGTAGAAGTCTACTTGACTTCAGACGAATCACTATATGATGGCGCTCAGATGTCGATCACAGATACTGATGGTGACTATGCATTTGGTCAGATGCCAGTGGGTGACTCTTATTATATCGATCCTAAGAAGGATGACGATGTACTTAATGGTGTATCAACATTAGATATGTTACATATCCAGCGACATATATTAGGACTGAAAGATCTTGAAGGATCAGCTCAGAAGATCGCAGCAGATGTCAATAATGATGGAAAGATCAGTGCATTTGATTTACTTGATCTACGCAAGGTGATCTTAGGAAGAACATTAACCTTCACTAATAATGACAGTTGGACATTTGCATATGCAGAACAGAATCTTGATGATGTGTTCTCTTATGAAGATGCATTAATGAGAAGATATCATATCGGAGAATTAACTGAAGACATGGATGTTCAATTCTATGGTATCAAAGTAGGTGATGTATCTGGTGATGCACAAGGACACAGTGCAATTGCAAGAAGTAGGTCTACTGACATATCCAAATTAACATATGAGACAGTAACAACTGGCGCTGGATATACAATCAATATCCTCGCAGGTGAAGACATGGATATAGATGCCATGCAGGCAGAATGGAGATTAGAAAATGTATCAGGATTAAGTATTACATCGGGAGCACTTGATGTCACTTATGATAATATCAATCTGGATAGATTAGAATCAGGATCATTACCGATGAGTATCGTTAATGATAAGACAATATCAGTATCAGCGGGAGATGTATTATTCTCTATCAGTAGCCAGTCTGCTGTTGAAGAGTTATCATTAATCTCTTCTATGATGCAGGCAGAAATCTACAATGATAATGAAGTAAGTAGTATCGTGTTAACACGTGAAGCAAGCAGTGCAGGAATACTTGTAGTCGAGCAGAATACTCCTAACCCATGGAGTGACTTAACTACAATTTCTGCTTATATACCAGCTAATGGTAATGTTGCTTTGAGAGTGTATGATGTACATAATAGAGTAATACACACGGAGCGTCGTTCAGTATCAAAGGGCACGCACATATTCTCCATAGATCAGGAGAAAGTGAGTGACAGTGGCGTCTATTTCTATGAGATAGAGGCAGGTGGGCAACGTGTACATCAGAAAATGTTGAGAGTGAATTAAGGTGAGATAGCTTTTATTTGAGTTAGCCCCGAAGGTATCATGTCTTTGGGGCTTTTCTCGTTATAGTACTTTCATCACTTTTAGGTCACTTTTCTCAATAGTTAGAACATTAGAGAATCGTATATTACTCGTATGAAGTATCTTATTCTATTGATATTAGTTGGAGTTCAACTTGTATTAGGTGGACAATCAATTCTAATCTCGGATGTCAATATAGTGGATGTAGCAAGGGGTAAAATCCTTGAATCACAGGATGTCTTAATCGAAGATGGTGTAATTAAGCAGATTGAAGTCGACCTTGCTAAGTACAATGTAGATACGACCATTAACGCTAAGGGCTTATATCTAAGTCCTGGTATGGTTGACGCTCATATTCATTTGTTTCAATCTGGAGGTTTGTACACACGACCTGATGCTATTGATCTTACGGCGATTAAGTCTTATGAGAGTGAACGACAATGGTTGAGAGGTCATGCTACTGAAATCATGAAGTCATATCTCTCTGTGGGTGTTACAAGCGTAATTGATGTTGGGGGACCGATGTATCAGTATGAAGAGCGAGATAAGTTATCTCATATAGATGGACTACCCGACCTATATATGACCGGGCCATTGATCTCTACTTACCTACCCCCAGAGTTAGACATTGACAATCCACCGATTGTAAAAGTTATATCTTCTGAAGAGGCTCGAGAGCTGGTTCGAAAACAAGCGCCATTAAAGCCTGATTTTATAAAAATCTGGTACATAGCCCTCCCCACCAAATCTGCAGAGTCCACTTATGATATCATTAAAGCTACGATAGATGAAGCCAAACTTTATGACCTCCCTGTAGCTGTACATGCCACTCAACTTAATACTGCTAAGCTCGCCATTAAAGCTGGTGCCTCTATATTAGTTCATAGCGTTGGAGATCCTGTTGACGAGGATTTTATAAAGCTACTTACCGAGAATGAAGTTGCCTATATTCCTACGCTGACAGTACATGGTAATTATAACCTTGCCTTCGCAGGTAAGATAGAATTCCAACCCGAGGACTTTGACATAGTAAGCCCTCAGATAATTGATGACTTGTTAGATATCCATCATATCAATGATCCATACTTAGATCAGGTAAAAAAATATGCTGAGCAGTATTTGAAATCAGATGCTGATAGAGATAGTATAAGAAAGAATAATCTACGAATCTTAATGGCTACGGATGCTATAATCGCAACAGGTACAGATGCAGGGAATATAGGGACACTGCACGCCTCATCTTATATAGAGGAGTTAGAAGCTATGCGTATGGCTGGTATGACGGATGCTGCCATTCTAAAAGCATCAACGATGAATGGAGCCATTGTAAGTGGTCAGCAAAAGAAAGTAGGTCAAGTAATGGAAGGAATGATAGCTGACCTGATACTGCTGGAAGGGAATCCTCTAATGGATATTGTAATTGCCACGCAACCCAAAGTTGTAATTAAAAAGGGTGTATGTGTAGATCATGCACCTCAGTATACAAGTCCAGAAGAGTTAGTGCAGCAACAATTAAATGCGTACAATGCAGGAGATATTGATGCTTTCCTTAAACCCTATGCTGATGACGTAGAGGTTTATATGTTTCCAGATAAGCTGTTGTATACAGGTAAAGAAGAGATGAGAGAATCTTATGCTTCATTCTTTGAGACAACTCCAACGCTACATTGTGAATTGAAAAAACGAATGATTAATGGTAATACTGTTATAGACGAAGAATTAGTAACGGGATTAAACAATGCTCAAACCTTTGAAGCCATTGCGATCTATAAGATTGAAAACGAGAAAATAGTTAAAGTTTACTTTGTACAATAGTACAATTAGAAGTTAGAGTTTATTCTGTGGCCATTGATCTGGTCTTGCAAATGAAAAGTGACCATGACGCTCTACCTTATTATAAGTCTCTAATCCTGTTATAGCGACCTCGTCAATACTACTTAGGTCAATATTACCATCTTCAAGCATAGCCGAAGACTCTACATATATGTGTTGTACTGCTCCAACTAAGAAAATGGTATCGTTGCCTGCAATCGGATGCTCTTCTACAAGCTTCATCCCCATTTTGAGTTTAGACTCAGCCACGTATGGGATTCTAAAATCGTCTTGATACTCTTCTGTTAATTTGCAAGCGTCAAACTCTGAGGTGTCCCTATCAAACTTTGCTGAAGTGTAATGTGCCTTGTCTATCCAATCTAATCCTATATGATTAATAGTATAGAGTCCTCCTTGCTCTTTGATATATTCATAAGTCTGTCGCTCTACTGTTAATGGCCGCATGACCATACCAAGTAGGGGAGGAGAAGCACCTACATGCACCACACTACTGAAGACAGCAAGATTACTAATCCCTTCTTTAGACTTAGTGCCTATTAAGGTTGCTGACTTGTACCCACTGATACTGTTGAGCAGATTCCGCTTGTAGTATTTGTCTAATTTTAGAACGGACTGAGGAGTATGGTGCTGTAACATGTGAGCAAGTTAGGTTAATGCTTCTATTTTTTTGAGAATAGCATCAGCTTCTGCGGTTTTGGCATCAGAGGCTGTTCGATCAGTCTTGGAGAGGTTGAATGCTTCTTCCATGAGCTTGGTGTATTCTTTTTGTAGTTTCTCTTTGGGTGATGTCTTCTTGAATAAGCCGAACATAGTTGTGATTTTTAGAATTTGTTATTTGATAGCAGACATACCTGCATCTATATTTATAATTTGACCTGTAATGGAGACACCAGTTGGTCCCGTTAGAAATCTAACAGTAGCTGCTATTTCTTCAGCGGTGATGATACGCTTCAGAGGATGACGATCTTTCATCTTTTGGATTACATCTTCATTTTTAAGTAGATGAGCTGCCAGTGGAGTATCTGTAATTGTAGGAGCAATAGCATTAACTCTGATTGTAGGAGCAAACTCTGCAGCCAGAGCTCGTGTCATTCCTTCTATAGCGCCTTTGGCGGCGGCAACACTGCTGTGGAAGGCCATTCCTCGTCCTACTGCTACTGAGCTAAATAATACAATTGAGGGATTATTACTCTTTTTCAATTTGCGATGATACTTTCTAATTGCTTTGACAGCACCAATTACATTGATATTAAAATCTTCTAAGAAGTCAGCTTCTTTGAGTGATCCTATTGGCTTCAGATTGATAGATCCTGGGCAGTAGATGAGTGTTTCTATATCTTCTACGTCAGGTAGATCATCGGTAAGGATGTCCAAACTGTGATGTTCCAGACTGGAAGAGGTTATCTCGGGTAACGTTCTACTGATGTTGACACAATGACGATCAGGAAGTTGATCATTGAGAATTGCCTTCCCTATTCCACTACTTCCTCCTATGATGACTAATTTGCTCATATTTTTTAACGCTTACTAACTTTATTATGGGTGATACTTCGTTGTCTATCGCACTTGAATCTGCCTTGGGAGAAGTTTCTCTTCGAGGCATGTTTGGTTGATCGACCTTGAACACGTTGGCGCCACATTCTAAAGCTGGAAGCCTTCATGTGATATCTCATCAACCTAATGACCTCGGATTCTGTAACACCAAACTGAAATTCTATCTCATCAAAAGTGGTTCTGTCTTCCCAGGCCATTTCAATGATGCGATCGATATCTCTATCGGTAAGTTCATTCTTACCCCAGATCTTGGTTGCTTTATTGGTTGGGCCTTTCTTCTCCACCTATTGTATGTTTAGCGATTATACGTTTTGCTTCCTGTCTTACTTCGGGTCGTTTTCTAAACTCGTAGAGGATATCTCTTGCTCTTTTTGCAGATGAAGTAAGGTCTACAATTGGGGCAGGATAATCTTCTCCTATGATGACACCACAAAATTGTTGGTCCAGCAATGTCATCTTCCACGGTTCGTGGATATTAACGACAGGCACACCATTAAGTTCGGGGATCCATTTTTTAATAAAACTTCCCTGTGGATCGTGGTCTTGTGATTGCTTCACCGGATTATACATTCTGATGGTATTAGCACCCGTAGTACCTGCTTGCATCTGTAACTGAGGATAATGAATGCCTGGCTCGAAGTCTAAAAACTGTCTTGCTAAGTGGGGACTTGCGGCTTGCCAAGGTTGCCATAGATTGGATGTGATAAATGATACCATCATCGCTCTCATTCTAAAATTAATATAACCCGTGGCATTAAGGCATCTCATGCAAGCGTCTACCATCGGATAGCCAGTCTTGCCTTCTTCCCATGCACTAATGTATGAAGGGTTAAGAGGCTTGACCATGGCTACATAGGCACGGTTATAAGATTGGTATTCCATGCTGCATTCC
>JAULCF010661248.1:0-24256 GCA_032361265.1 Devaleraea mollis | reverse complement strand
TCGTTAACCCCCCTGTCCGACTGACTTAGGCGGGCTTACTCATAAATCTGTTTTAAATAATCTATTTTTATTGTACTCGTCTAAAAAAGTAAGCCTCGAATATGATCAGCCTTGAATAAACCAATATGGATTTCATTTTGGAAAACATCAACTATTTAGGATCTTGCGTAATATTTATAACTGAGCTTTCTTCCTTCCACTAGATTTTCTTTCATTTTATAAAAGCTAATCAAATATCTATAATACTGATCGTATCAGTATAGGATTATTTAGTCGTTTTACCTTTTCTAAAAGGCAGCATTTTCTTAAAAAAATCCGTTTAAATTTAAGTAGACTATTAGTACAATAAGACAGTCTCCATTCTATTTCTTATTTAGTTTGACGGAATTACTGATCAGAAATTCTATTCCGTCTTCTATTTTTAAATAAAGCCATGAAAATATTCTTCTATTCTATTTTTCTCGTTTTTCTTTTCTTTTCAATTGGTTGTGATGTCGTTCGTTTTGGGGATACCGAACCTGTCGGTATTGTAGAAGGTTTAAAACCCATTTACGCTGCTTCTGATGATTGGGATGAAGTAATTGTTTTGCCACCTCGACCGATAGAATTCCTTGGAAAGATTTATTACAAAGATGCTCGTATTTATGTGAATGAGCGTAATAAAGGTTTTCATGTGATAGATAATACTGATCCTGGAAACCCAGTTCCTATAAAATTTATACAAGTGCTCGGAAGTGAAGATATTGCGATCAAAGGCAATATGCTTTATACTGACAATATCACAGATCTTATAACGATAGATATTTCTAACCTGGAAAACATCTCTGTTGTCAGTCGAATTCCAAATCTTTATCCAGAAAGTAAAAAGAATTACCCAGAGGGTTTTAGTGGATACTTTGAATGTGTAGATCCTAGTCAAGGTATTGTAATTGGCTGGGAAGAAGCAACATTAGAGAACCCTTCTTGCCTTCGTTAAATTTTAAAGTAATAACAAATGAAAAATCTATATACTTTTTTGTTGCTGTGTCTTGCACTCGTTTTTGTAGATTGCGCAGAGGATAGTTTTGCTCCAGATAGTCCGTCAGATACCGGAGTTGGTGGATCTTATGCTCGGTTTATTGTCGTTGGTGACTTTATGTATATCGTAGATGATACTTCCATCAAGACCTTTAGTTTGGAGAATCCTTCTACTCCAGAAGAGGTTGACCAAAAGTCAATAGGGGAGCGGATCGAAAGTATTTTCCATTTTGATAGTCGATTGTTTATTGGGTCAGGAGCTGGACTTTTTATCTATCAAATTGAGCAAGATGGAAAGCCTACGCAATTATCAGCAACCGCTTATTTTGAATCGTGGGATTTGTTTAGCTGCGACCCTGTGGTAGCGAATGATTCTTTAGCTTTTGTAACTTTAAATTCGAAAACCAGAGGACAGCGATGTGGTGAAACGATAGAGATAGAAACTAATCTTTTAAAGATATTTAATGTAGAAAATCTAACTCAACCAATATTGATTAACGAATATCAAATGACTGCACCTAAAGGAGTTGGACTGGATGGCGAAACGCTTTTTATTTGTGATGATACGGACGGACTAAAAATATTTGATGTAAGTAATCCGCTAGACATTCAATTGATAAAACACTTTGATTTCTTTACGGCATTTGATGTGATTCCTTTGGATGGATTGCTCCTAGTCGTTGGGCCAGATAATGTATATCAATTTGATTATTCTGATTTAGAAGATATCAAACAGGTTTCTCAAATTCCTTATGGAGCATGATGAAGATTATCTTGAAACTTGTTCTTTTAGGAGTTAGTTTATGTTTTTGTTCAAATGTATTTGGACAGGAGTGGTTTGATGAAGATGAAAAAGAGTATCGTCCTTTATTGGCTTTAAAGTATTCTCCTTTTGCTTTTATTTCTACAACCGGAGCGATTCAATTCTCTGGAGAAGTTCGAACCTTTTCTAATCAGTCTTTTCAATTGGAGTATGGTTATGTGAATGATTTTAATGTTTATGCTGGAGATTACGATGGCTTTAAGTTGAAATCAGAATATCGGTTTTATAATCCTTTTCGAAAGCTAAAACCGGTACATTATAATAGAAAGAAATCTAAAAATTTTTTTATTGGCGTTCAGTATTTTCGAAAGAAAGTAAACGCCAGAGGAAACGGAACAGTTAGTCGCTCTAGTACTAATTATCAAGAGATTCTACCATTGAAGGTGAGGAATATAACAGACTCTTTCTTTCTTGTTTTTGGAAAAGTGAAACAAGTCAAAGGCAGGTTTTATCGAGAGACTGTTTTTGGGGTCGGAGGGAAAAATATAACCGCTAAAGTATTTGGTTTACCAGAAGATGGGACATTAGATTCTGGTTTTAGTAGAATCGGGATATGGGATTTAGCTGATGGAGAGGATACGATTGGAGCACTAGATGTTTTCTTTAGTTTTAAACTGATTTATGCTTTTGAGTAATTTTAAATACCTGAGTGGTGCTTTTCGAAACCTTAAATCGCTCATCAATTCGCAGACCAATAAGCCAGCATATTTTTCCTGCACTTTCGATCACATGAACTTCCTCTTTTTCAAAACGACTAAGCTTTTTATTGGTTAAAAATTCTTTGACTTTTTGATGTTTGCCTTTCATTCCAAATGGCTGAAAAATATCTCCCGCTTTCCAAGGACGAATTTGTAATGGGAACCTTAATTTTTCTAAATCTAAAATTGCAATGGCCGAATTCTTAGGAATAGGATTAGGGATTTGATTTATAGTTTCAAAGAATAAAGTTTTATCTTTAATTAGTACAGCTTCTTCTGTTTGTGTAATATCTCTTGTGACGAATGCTGGACTTTCATTTTTTCTAATAACATAATGATCTCTATTGATCAAAAGGATATGACTTTTTGTAAAAAACGAAATACCGCTCTGATGGTCTTGATCTAAAATCATCTTTACCTGATCGCCATGAAATCCCATCGGATTCAAAATCTCAAAAAGGATGGTATGAGCTGCCTGTTTCGGAAGTTTTAAATAATCGATAATTATTTCTTCTCCCTTTTTTTTGACAAGCTCCGATTTGTATTTTGCAATACTCTCCTTAAATAAGAATTCCGTTTCTTGTATTTTTTGAATCGTCTCTTGGCTGGATTTTTCAAAAGAAGTATTTAGTTTTTTAAATTTCGGAATAATCTGATGTCGAATAAAGTTTCGACTATATTTTTCAGAAGCATTTGAAATATCTTCTCGATATTGAATTTTATTAGTTTTAATATACTTTTCAATTTCTGATCGACTCGCAAAGAGAAGAGGGCGGATGATATTCTTTTTCTTAGGTAAGATTCCATGTAAACCTCGGATACCACAACCTTTTGAAAAATTATAAATGACTGTTTCAATGCTATCATTTAGGTGATGAGCCGTAGCAATATATTGATAACCTAGGTCTTTCCGGATTTTCTCTAACCATTCATATCTTAAATTTCTAGCCGCCATTTGAATGGATACTTTTTCCTTTTCAGCATAAGCTTCCGTTTCAAAACACTGGCTATAAAAATCGAAGCCTAGTTTTTTAGCTAGTTCTTTTACAAAAGACTCATCGCCATCCGAATCATCACCTCTCAGCTTAAAATTAACATGAGCAATGCCGACTGAAAAATTAGCTTCCGCAGACAAATGACTCAGCAAAACAGAATCCATACCTCCGCTAACGGCAAGTAGGATTTTATCTTCTTTGGAGAAGAGGTTTTGAGTTTCAATAAATTTTTGAAATTGCTGTAGAATCATGGCCTTTTTGTGAAAGACAATATTACTAATACTTTTGTGATTTTTCATCTTGAGATACCTAGTTCTTGTAGACGAAGGTCTATTTTCGTAAAAGGAAGTATTTTAATGAGAATATTGCATCATGAATTTCCAATAAACGAATATTGAATTCTAAAGAATTTTACTAAAAATAGATGCTCCCTTCTTGTTTATAAAAAAAACATAAACGAATCATTTTCTTCTTAGTAACCTGAAAAACGGATGTCGATTCATTATTCAATATTGGTTGACTCAATATTCGTTATTCTTTCGGACAACCTTCTTTAAAGTAATATCAAAAAAAACTACCAAAATCTAAATTTTGCATTATTTTTGTCAAGTACTACCGATCTAACCAAATTTTTACTTTCCTATTCTTGACTTTTTATTACATAGAGAAAACATAAAATACTCACTAGAAGTTATTTATGATTTAATTTAAAATTGTCTTATGTTGAATATTAAAGCTTGTATTTTTGACCTTGATGGAGTTATTGTGGATACTGCAAAATACCATTTTAAGGCTTGGAGAAAATTAGCAAATGAATTAGGTATCGATTTTACAGAAAAGGAGAATGAAAAGCTTAAAGGAGTAAGTCGTGCAGAATCGCTAAATTTAATTCTCTCTTGGGGTGGCGTCAAAATAGAAAACGAAAAAAAGACTGCGCTAACTGATCGAAAGAATGAATGGTATCTAGAGCACATTGACCAAATGACTCCTGATGAAATCTTGCCTGGAGTGACTTTATTTCTTGATGGTTTAAAAAAACGAGGAATAAAAATTGGATTAGGATCTGCAAGTAAAAACGCTCCAAAAATATTAGAACAGGTTGGCTTGGGGGACTATTTTGAAACGGTCGTGGATGGGAATCAAGTTGTCAATAGTAAACCTCATCCAGAAGTTTTCCTAAAAGGGGCATCTTTTCTAGGTGTACTTCCAAATCAGTGTATCGTATTTGAAGATGCAGAGAAAGGAGTAGAAGCGGCTCTGGAAGGTGGGATGATGGCCGTAGGTGTAGGTTCAGAAGAAGTATTAGGTCATGCACATTTTGTTGTACCTGATTTCAAAGATCTAGACTATGATGTTTTGTTGGAGATTTTAAATGAAAAAATGGCTCCAATTAGAAACTAGAGAACGAGGAACATGTTCACAAGCAAGCTCTAAATAAAAAAATAAGATACTGACTACAGCACTAAAAAGCAAACATTATGAAAGAGTACTTAAAACACGATGAGTGGAATATCATAGAGGAAGGATTCCACGTAAAAAACAATCGAATCAGTGAGAGCGTCTTTAGCCTAGGTAATGGTCGGATGGGGCAACGTGCAAATTTTGAAGAATTTTATAGCGGAGATTCTTTAGAAGGAAATTATGTAGCGGGGATCTATTATCCGGATAAGACTAGAGTAGGTTGGTGGAAGAATGGATACCCTGAATATTTTGCTAAAGTACTAAATGCCGCAGATTGGATCGGTTTACATATCGAACTGGATGGAGAAATGCTTGACCTTGCGAAATGCGAAGTCAACGATTTCTATCGCGTTTTAAATATGAAAGAAGGCTTTCTGGAAAGACGCTTCGAAGCTCGCTTAGTTAGTGGTAAAATAGTAAAAGTTGTCGCTCAAAGATTTTGTAGTATAGTAGATGATCAGGTTGGTGCGATTCGATACTCTTTGACTCCTGTTAATTTCTCAGGGCCAATTACTTTAACTGCTTTGGTAAATGCTGATGTGACAAATGAGGATTCCAATTATGATGAAAAGTTCTGGGTAGATATTGCAACGGAGACAGAGCATGATGAAGCCTATGTACTCGCAGAAACCAAAAAAACAGCATTTCAAGTTTGTACCGGAATGAAGTTTGGAATCGTCTCTGATGGAGAAGCTGTAGAGTATTCTTGTACGCATATTAAAAAAGAAAAATACGCAGCTTGTGTTGCTGATTTTAAATGTGAAGAAGGGAAAGAGTTAACTATTTATAAAATAGCAGCTAATCTTTCTTCTATGAATCACGAGAAAAGTGAACTCTTAGAAAACTGTAAAAAAGTTGTTCAGTCGGCTTTTGATAAAGGCTTTGATAAAATGAAAGAAGAGCAAGCATCTGCTTGGGCAAAGAAATGGGAAGAGAGTGATATTGTTATTGAAGGTGATGTGGCAGCACAGCAAGGGATTCGGTTTAATATTTTTCACATGCACCAAACTTATACTGGTGAAGATGAGCGACTAAATATTGGTCCAAAAGGGTTTACTGGTGAAAAATATGGAGGAAGTACCTACTGGGATACCGAAGCTTATTGCTTGCCGTTTTACTTAGCTACAGCAGGTCAAAATGTTGCTAGAAATTTATTGGTTTACAGATATAAGCATTTAGATCGTGCTATTGAAAATGCTCAAAAGCTTGGTTTTAAAAATGGAGCAGCTCTTTACCCAATGGTGACGATGAATGGAGAGGAATGCCATAATGAGTGGGAGATTACATTTGAGGAGATTCATAGAAATGGTGCGATTGCTTATGCGATTTTTGATTATATCAGATATACTGGTGATAAAAAATATTTATCAGAATATGGTCTGGAAGTATTGATTGGTATTGCTCGTTTTTGGAATCAAAGAGTTCACTTTTCTAGTAGAAGAGGAAAGTATGTCATGCATGGTGTCACAGGACCAAATGAATACGATAATAATGTCAACAACAATTGGTACACAAATTACATCGCTGCTTGGTGTCTTAAATATGCGATGGAAGCCATCGATTATGTGAAAAATGAAACTCCAGATAGATGGAAAGCGATTGAGGAAAAAGTTAAGTTTTATGAATTTACGGAGCTAGGAGAGTGGAAAAAGGTTTCTGAAAATATGTACCTACCATTTGATGAAAAGCTTGGTGTTTTTGAACAAGCAGATGGATTTTTTGATAAAGAATGGGAACTGACGGCATCTGATTTAACGGCTGAAGATCGACCAATAAATCAAAATTGGTCTTGGGACAGAATTCTTAGATCTGTTTTTATAAAGCAGGCAGATGTCCTTCAGGGATTATACTTTTTTGAAGATCATTTTGACTTGGAGACGCTTCGTAAAAACTTTGATTTCTATGAGCCACGAACTTTACATGAGTCGTCATTGTCTCCTTGTGTGCATGCGATACAGGCGGCTAAATTAGGTAGAATTGAGAAGGCATACGAAATGTATCTTCGAACAGCTCGATTGGATTTAGATGATTATAATAATGATACCGAAGATGGTTGTCATATTACGAGTATGGCAGGTACTTGGATGGCTGTGGTGAAAGGATTTGGAGGCATGAAAATGCTTAATGATCAGCTAGTTTTTAATACTTCTTTGCCTAAACAATGGGAAGGGTTTGCTTTTAAAATTAGATTCAGAGGAAATCTTTTGCAAGTAAAAGTGAATAAAAACGATGCTTCAATCAGCAATCTGTCCAATAATCCAGTCCATGTTGTATTAAATGGTAAGGAAATTGAATTAAAACCAGATAATGCTGTGGTTTAAGGTTTTAGGCCCCATTCTTTCATATAATTCAATAAGATTGAAATTTTAAAACAATCTATAAATCCTAAAAATAAGATACTTATGTTCAGATTATTTTTACTTTGCTCTATCGCTTTATTATTTTCTTTTTGTACTAGCGAAAACGCAAATACTAATCAAGCTACTAATAATGCTGGAACTTCAGCAGCATCTACTAGTGCCGCTGTCCCTGCTGCTGCTCCTGCTAAGAAACATTATGAAGCAAGCCACGAGGCGCCGTATTGTAAACTATGGGTAGTTCAGTTTGCCGCAGAAGTAGATAATAGAGAAGATTATAAGGGCCTATGGTTTGATTTAAAAACTGATGGTACTTTTCAATCTGGAACATACGCGGATCAATCTAATGATGGTTATTGGTCGATTGAAAAAGCATCAAATATTATTAAACTTCAATTCAATAAGCCAGGAACTATTCCACCAAATTGGAAAATCCAAGGTGCTGGAGGTGGAGGAAAAATATTGTGGAAAGGGAATGTTGCTGGAAATCCTAAGGGAGCTCAAGTAGTATTAGAGCCAGCTACTCAAAAGCCTGTAGCACAATAGAAGATTTATTACTTTCGGAAAGGGATCTTATAAAATCTCACTTAAAGTATACGACTCAATTTCAATTTCATTTTCTGTAGAAGACATTACGAAAAAGAGATCTGAAGGCAGTCGATCTACCAAAAAGAAAAACTTTTCATTTAAAAATACTTTACAAAAGGGGCCATTTTGACGAATGGTCACCTTTTGATTTTCATTAAAATTCAAGGTTTCGTTTTTAGTAAAATGGAAAGGCCCTTGGAAAGAAGAGTTGGCAGCAAAATGAAACTCATTTTGTTGAAGCCAAAAGAAATAATGTTGGGTTTCTGTTCCCCAAGCCAGCCAAGTTGCTTCTATACCGGAGATGGTCTTTAAAGTGATTTCCAATTCATAATTTTCAATATCAAAATCTATAGTGTCATTTAGAAATTCAATATCTGATTTTATAATAATTGGATTCTTTGACTGCTCTGGGATTTCATTATATTCAAAACTAAGATTTGCCCAATCGGGTAATGCTACTTCCTCGTCAAACAGCTCATCAATGTAATAGGGTTTTCGAAATCCAAAGAACGGAATAGGTAGTTTTTCTTCGACTTCAGAAAGCGGATCTCCTCGCATAATACTTTGCCAGCTTCCATCATTAAATTTATCATTCTTATGACTTCGATTTAATTCGCAATGACCAAGCTCATGAAAAATCAAACGTTCTCGTAAAGAATCATTTAATGTTTTCCAAACTTCCTGATTAACGATAATCTGATGAGAACCCCAATCCTGACCTGCGATTTCAGAACAAGAAGCACTAGCATTAGGTGTTCTACCAAAACTAATACTCAGTCCTGTATCTTCAAAGTCTATATCGAAACCACGTTTATCTCCTTCCTCAATAAAAGAAGCGACATAAGGTTCAAAATCTTCTGAGACATTTATATTGGGAAGATTAGACACCTCCGGAGTACAGGAAGCAATAAAGAAAATTATAGAAAATAGGTAAAAAGTGTTCTTCATTAATCAATAAGGTGTGTTTCTTAAAGATAACGAAAAAAACAAGTTGAAATTAGGAATGTTAAAGCTTTGTCAAGTGCTATGCAATTCCCCGTATTACCTCTGACTCACTCCTCAGCATTAACTCTTCATCTCTAACCCTTTTACCCCTGATTACCGTTTTCCACGAGCTTTTAAATTCCGTTTATATATCTCTCGATTTTTATTATGTCCGGCATTTGTTTTAGCGAAAGAATGATAACCAGAGCCATCTCCTTTAGCACAAAAGAAAATGTAATCGTGATCATCCGCATTTAGGATAGCGTCAATCGTACTGATCTCCGCCATACTAATCGGGCCAGGAGGTAGGCCAGCATATTTGTAAGTATTGTATGGGGAATCAACTTCAAGGTGTTTGTATAAAACTCGTTTGAGATCAAACTGTTTTAAAGCAAAAACTACTGTAGGATCAGCCTGAAGTAAAATTCCTCTTTTTAGACGATTAAGGTATAAACCAGCAATCACAGGTTTTTCATCAAGCTGATTCGTCTCTCTTTGGATAATTGAAGCAAGGGTATAAATTTCCTGAGGAGACATTTTGATTGCCTCTGCTTTTTTCAGTCGACCTTTTGAATTCCAAAACTTCTTATTCTCTTTGACCATTTTTTCAAAGAAGTCCTCTGCATTTTGATTCCAATAAAAATCATAAGTATTTGGAATAAGAACACTCATTGCTGTTTCAGGAGTATATCCATGTTTATCTAGATATTCCTTACTTCTAAGCAAACGAATAATAGCAAGAGAATCAGCCTCTATGACCTTAGCTACTTTACCCGCTACATCTTCTGGTAGTCGTTCGTTGGTAAGAACTACTTTGACCGTAGCCTGCTTGCCGCCTCTTAAATGTCCAATCAATGATCTATTACTCCAACCTGGTTTGATTTTATATCTCCCAGACCTCATCTCTGGTTTGATAAAACTCATCTTTTCCGCAACCCACTTAAAAGAGGATTCGTCTATTATAATGTTTTGATCATTAAGGATTTTGACCAAACCTTCAAAGCTTGTTCCTGTAGGGATAATTAAAAAAGGATTTTCAATTTCTTCGGCAACATTAGCATTGAAAATATCCTGATATTTTTGGTATCCTAAAGCTCCAATGATTAATCCAATGACTAACAAACCAAGGAGAATTTTTTTAAGCATAAGAATTAAGAGGTTTTTATTTTACAAACAGTGTTCTAAAGTATTTTTTCATGTTTCCTTAGTATTGTTCATTCTCATTAGGAAACTCACCGCTTTTTACATCTTTAATATACTGTTCAGTTGCTAGTTTTATTGTTTCGAAAAGCTCTAAATATCGTCTCAGGAATCGAGGTTGAAAATCTTTTGTAATCCCTAACATATCATGAGTAACCAGAACTTGACCGTCAGTATGCTGTCCACCTCCAATACCAATAGTTGGAATGATAAGACTTTCAGAAACTTCTTTAGCAAGCTTAGCAGGGATTTTTTCTAAAACAATTGCAAAACAACCCATTTTTTGAAGTGCAAGTGCATCAGATTTTAATTTTTCAGCCTCTGCTTCTTCTTTTGCTCTTACGGTGTAGGTTCCAAATTTATAGATTGATTGAGGGGTAAGACCAAGATGGCCCATAACTGGAACACCAGCAGATAATATTCTTTTGATCGATTCTTTTATTTCAACCCCACCTTCTAGTTTAATTGCATGCGCACCAGATACTTTCATGATCTTTATGGTAGATTCCAATGCTTTCATTGAATTTCCTTGGTATGACCCAAAAGGTAAATCAACCACAACTAGAGCTCTTTTTACAGCTCTCACTACAGAAGACGCATGATAAATCATTTCATCAAGAGTAATCGGTAGGGTAGTCTCATGTCCCGCCATTACATTGGAAGCAGAATCACCCACTAACAATACATCTACTTTTGATTCATCAAGAATTCTTGCCATAGAATAATCGTATGCCGTAAGCATAGATATCTTTTCTCCTCTGGCTTTCATAGCTTGAAGAATATGGACTGTGATTCGCTTAATTTCTTTGTTTACAGACATGGATAGGTTTTTATTTTATTTAAGACGCAAAATAGTTAAAAATGACGTTTTATAGAAAAGATATTGAATGATTGATTTTTTGAGCTCACTAATTAAGTAATGATATCGTCACAATAACGTCATTCAAAACACTTGTGTTTATTATTTTAGATCAAAACGATTACCTTTGTAGCAAGAAAAAATAATTATGAAAAAAATTAAGAATTTAAGTTTACTATTAGGCCTGTTAATTATTGCAAACTCATGCGATAATTCGATTGATTTGACTGCGGATTTTCAAGATATTCCCGTGGTTTATGGTATCCTATCTTCTGATAATACTTCTCATTACATAAAAATCGAAAGAGCTTTTCTTGGAGATGAAGATGATAACGCTTTACAAGTTGCTCAAATCCCTGATTCTATCTATTATGACAATATAGATGTAAAAGTAGAAAGAGTATCTAACGGAGATGTTTTTAACTTAGAAAGAGTAAGTGGCACAGAGGAAGGAATAGATAGAGAGGATGGAGTATTTGCAGAAGAGCCAAATTATCTATATAAATTTGAAGGAGATTTGGTAGACGGTGCAGAATATATGTTGAAAATCAATAGAGGAGATGATTTACCTGAGGTAACAGCAAGTACAACAGTAGTAAGTGGATTTAACTTTTTTGTACCCCAACAACCAACAGATATTGTTATTAGACATACCAATTTTACATTGGCTTGGAAGAAAGAGCCAGGAGCTTTTTTCTATGATATAAAAATGAATATTAACCTTTTGGAGCAAAATCCAGAGGATTTAAATGAATATAACGAAAGAACAATCGTTTGGAATATTTTTGAAAACCTTCCTGTTGACGAAGGTGGATCAAATAGTGTATTTTATGATATTTCAGGAGAAGAGTTTTATAGATTCATAGGTGCAGAATTGGACGATAATGGTGGAGCTAAAAGAATTTTTACTTCTCTTGATTTTATTGTTAACGCAGGCACAGAGGAAATTTATGATTATATCAATATTGGATTAGCAAATACCGGGATTACCTCTTCTCAGGTCATTCCTACCTATACTAACTTGTCTGAAGGATATGGCGTATTTGCAAGTCGGAAAAAAGTTTCATTTGAAGGTTTTACGCTCAAATCAGAATCAAGAGATTCTCTTGCAAATGGTATCTACACTACAGGATTAGGATTCGAATAGAATTATAAGTAACACTATTTATAGGTGTTGTTTACAAAGAAACCTACGAAGTTTGAAAAAGATGTTAGAATTACGTCTATCAAAACTTCGTAGGTTTTTTTATTTTCAATACTAACGACTCACGTTAATAGAAGTCTCAGACTTCTATTCGATATGCTATTAAAACAAGTAGCATACAAGGTTTAGGTCAGGAGACCAAAATCAACGATTGTTTATATGAAATCGATCATTCAATATTTTCTAGCTTAAGAAAACTCAGATAATCGAGTTTATTTAATATCGATTGATCCAATATCCACAAATCCTTCAAACAACCATTCTTTCAAATCTGTCATTCTGTCACACTCATGTCAGCCTAAAGTGACAAAATATTACAAAATATCTAACAAAAAGGCAGTTTTTGGCAATGGCATATCTATTGATCTTCCTTTATTGTTGCTGAAATTTTGAGAATAATAATAAGACAATAATATTCTGCAACACGAATTGAATAATAAATTTAAACTCTTAAAACTTATATAAAATGGGTAAAATTATTGGGATCGATTTAGGTACGACCAACTCATGTGTTGCCGTTATGGAAGGTAACGAGCCAGTAGTCATTCCAAATGAAGAAGGAAGAAGAACAACTCCTTCTGTCGTTGCATTTCTAGACAATGGCGAACGAAAAATTGGTGATCCTGCAAAAAGACAGGCTATCACTAATCCAACAAAAACAATCTCTTCTATCAAAAGATTCATGGGATCTCGTTATTCTGAAGTTGCAGAAGAAGCAGAGAGAACGACTTTCAAAACAGTGAAAGGTGATAACGATACGGTACGTGTTGATATTGATGGTAGACTTTATACGCCGCAAGAACTTTCTGCGATGATTTTGCAGAAAATGAAAAAAACGGCTGAAGACTTTTTAGGTCAAGAAGTTACGGAAGCAGTAGTGACCGTACCAGCATATTTTAATGACTCTCAGCGTCAAGCAACTAAAGAAGCTGGAGAGATCGCAGGTCTTACAATCAAGAGAATTATTAATGAGCCTACAGCGGCTGCGCTTTCTTATGGTTTAGATAAGCGTAATAAGGATATGACTATTGCAGTCTATGACCTTGGTGGTGGAACATTTGATATTTCTATCCTAGAATTAGGAGACGGTGTATTCGAAGTGAAATCTACTAATGGTGATACACACCTTGGTGGTGATGATTTTGACAGAGTGATTATTGATCACTTAGCGGATACTTTCAAAGCACAGGAGAATATGGATCTTCGTAAAGACCCTATGGCTCGCCAACGTTTGAAAGATGCTGCTGAAAAAGCAAAAGTAGAATTATCTTCTTCTACAGAAACCGAAATTAATCTTCCTTATATCACAGCAGTTGACGGAGTACCTAAGCACTTAGTCTTAAAATTGACTAGAGCTAAGTTTGAGCAACTAGCAGATGAATTGGTTAACCGTACTTTGAAGCCATGTCAATTAGCTCTTAAAGATGCAGGTTTATCAAAAAGTGATATCGACGAGGTTATCCTTGTTGGTGGATCTACTCGTATCCCAAGAATTCAGCAAGCAGTTGAAGACTTCTTCGGTCAAAAACCAAACAAAGGGGTAAACCCAGATGAGGTTGTAGCAGTAGGTGCATCTATCCAAGGTGGTGTATTGAGTGGTGATGTTAAAGATGTTTTATTATTAGACGTGACACCACTTTCAATGGGTATCGAAACGATGGGAGGTGTGTATGATGTAGTGATTGAGTCTAACTCAACTATTCCTACTAAGAAATCTAAAGTATATTCTACTGCTGCGGATAACCAACCTTCTGTAGAGATTCATATCTTACAAGGAGAGCGTCCAATGGCTTCTCAGAATAGAACAGTAGGACGATTTATTCTTTCTGATCTTCCACCAGCACAAAGAGGAGTACCTCAGATTGAGGTTTCTTTCGATATGGATGCCAATGGTATCTTAAGTGTTTCTGCAAAAGATAAAGGAACAGGAAAAGAGCAAAGTATCCGAATCGAGGCTTCTACTGGATTGTCAAAAGAGGAGATTGCTCAAATGAAAGCAGATGCGGAAGCTAATGCAGATGCAGATAAAAATGCTAGAGAAGTAGCAGATAAAATCAATACTGCTGATTCATTGATTTTCCAAACGGAGAAGCAAATGACAGAGTATGGTGATAAAATTCCTGAGGAGAAGAAAGGTGTTATTGAGTCTGCTTTGACTGAACTGAAAGAAGCACATAAAACTCAAGACATGGCAGCAATCGATGCGGCTGTTGAGAAAATGAACAACGCATGGCAGGCAGCTAGTCAGGATATGTATCAAGCAACTCAAGATGGTCAGCCAGAAGCTACCGCAGCAGCAGATACATCAGGTGAAGGAGGAGATGATGGAAATACAGAGGATGTAACTGATGTAGAATTCGAAGAAGTTGATGATAAAAAATAGAGATTAATCCGAAGTTTTACCTTCGGGTATATATGATTAATCGATTTTAAAGCAGAAAAAAGGCTGTCCTTAGGGATGGCCTTTTTTTGTTGAAAAATGTCTCAGAATAAAAATGGCTTCCATCTGTAGAAGTCTCTGACTTCTACTTTATATGTTATTAAGGTAAGTAGCGTAAAAGATTTCGGTCAAAGACTAAAACCAACGGAGGCCTTTTTGATTTTATTAATTACATGTAAAGATTACAACTCTGGAATGATAATAGATATATCTTGTAATCAAAAAGTATCCATAAAATGAGAAATTTTCCAAAATATTTTTTCCTACTATTCACTTTGTTTTTCGCTTGTGAAAATAATGTTCAAAAGGAAAATGTAGAATCTGATTCAAAACATTCTATTGATTTTATTAAAACCTTTGAAGGGAAAATTAATAATCAGTATTCTATTATCGCAAAAATCCAAGCAAACAATGGTGCTATTTCTGGAGGTTATTTTTATACTAAAGTTGGTCAAGAATTAAATTTGAAAGGTACTTTTAAAGATGGAACGTTACTTTTTAAAGAATTTGATAATCAAAATAATCATACGGGTTCTTTTTCAGGTGTTTTAGTAAATGAGAATAAAATAGAAGGAACTTGGAGTAAAGCAACTGGGAATGATAGTATTCCATTTTACTTGATCGAAAGTAACACGAGCTATGATATTCTAAAAGATGCTAAAAATAAGACTTCAATTCAGAATAAGAACTTGGTTAAAATTCTTTACAGACAAGAAGAATTTGTTAAAGATTTAAATACTAATCTACCTGTCTTGAAAGTAAATCATAAATTTTTAGAAACGGCAGATGATGGTATTAGAGCAATAGTAGCTTATTATAGTTCAATCTCTGGAACGGACTGTTGGTGGGAAAATGATAATGCAAATGCGGAGTATACGAATTTGAATTGTATGCTTACTTCAGCTTTAAACCTTGGTCATCAATGTTCTAAAAGCCATAAATCTTTTATGCAAAAATGGTTCTCGGAAGAAGAAGAAATACTTGAACAAATTGAAGAATGTTACTTTGTTCCTTATACTGCAACTTCTCAAACTACTTATGATTATTTAAATTTAGAAATGAAAGGTGATGAAATTATCATTGAGTATAAAATTGAAGGTGCCAATGCTAGAACTCAATCATTTTGGGAAAGAAAAGGTACCGATAGGTTTAAGATCATTGGTGATAAAATTAAAGTCATCTCTAGAGAAAAACAATAATATATAGAGTAGCATATAAGAGTTTACTCTTGATTCAAAAAACATTGGAAACAGCTCCTATTATCTTTTATAGAAAAAAGTGTTTCAAACTATCAAAAATCAACTCTTTACGAGACTTCGTGTCTCTTTTGTGAGACTTGGTGTCCCAAAGAATACTGTACTATCCTAAGATAACTTCACTAATAAAATTCAAATGGAAGAATGAATGCTAATGATATAATCCTATATTTGGCAATCATTACAAAATTTAAATTATCAAATCTTTATGGGTTGGCTATCTGCACATCTTTTCTATAACGAACCTTTCGAAAAATTTCTAATCAAAGCAGTTCATCCGTATATAAAAACGGTTTTGAAAACGGGGATTGCAGAATCTTATTTCTTTATTCGATATTGGGAGCAAGGACCTCATATCCGATTGAGGTTCAAAGGGGAAGATTCAGCGATAGAGGAAGTTTTAAAACCCAATCTGATTGAACACTTTCAAGCTTACTTCGAGTCAAATCCCTCAGAACGACAAGAGCCTGATTATCCGGAAAATTTTCCAGAAGAATTTCATTGGTTACCTAATAACGCGATCTCTTTTCAAAATTATGAACCAGAGATTAATCGTTATGGTGGAATTAAAGGTATTAGTTTTTCAGAAGAGCAATTCCAATCTTCTTCTGCTATTGTTTTGGATTATTTCGCAGAAAATGCAAATGAAGAAAACTATCACGAAGTGCTCGGCCTTGCAATTCGCCTGCATTTAGGTTTTGCTTATAGCCTCGGAATGGATAAAGAAAAAATGATTGCCTTTTTTAATATGATATACGAAAATTGGCTTCCAAGGTCATTTGAGGTTTTTGAGGATAATACACCTGATGCAGTGGTGGTCAATAAAATGAAAGAGACGATTAATCTTTTTGAACAGTCTTTTGAAGAGCAGAAAGAAGCATTGATTCCTTTTCACGATGAATTATTTCAAGATTTGCAATCTGGAAAACCTTTTGAGTCGAGTGATTTCAATAATTGGTTAAAAGAAAATCAATCTCTAGGTACTAATATGAGAGCAGCAGCTCAAGCTGGTCAATTAGAAAAAAGAACAGATACCTATGAAATGTCAAAAGAGGTAATTGCTGAACTTTCTGATGATACTAATTTGCTTTGGAATATTTGGGCAGATTATGTGCACATGACTAATAACCGACTAGGGATTGTAAATAGAGACGAGGCATATTTAGCTTATTTGATTAAGCGGAGTTTAATAGGGTAGTTATTCAGGTAATTTTAGTAAGTAGTTCACGGAAATTGGGTATATGTTAGATTGAGATGAGTTTTTCTTTTAGGCGATTCAAAAAACGCAGATATAACCGTAACTATGGCGAGTATTTTTAAAGAATTATAAAATAAAAATGCGCTCAAGATAATTTAATATTTAATTCCGTGAACTACTTAAGTGACGGAGCAAAATTATTGATAAGATATTTTGGTAGTGTTATCTGAAATGTTGATGCTCTAAAAAACCTACGGGGTCTTGTTTCAAAATAGATACAAAACCTAAGTTAAAAAAGAGGTTTTGGGTTAAAACCCCGTAGGTTTAAATTTTGTTATCAACACAAAGAATAGCACTACCGATATTTTGATTTTGAAAAATAATCGAAATAACTGACTGTAAGGATTCATGTGGTGATATTTCAAATATCTTAAGGAAAATAACTTATTGATGATTCCGTCTAATAACTTAATAACTGATGTTAGGCAAACTCGATTTAAATTATTGAAATAAAAGAACATAGAAAACAATCAATTGAATTGGTTTGAAAGAATAATGAATAGGGAATCCATCAATTTTGAATCAGCATCCGTTTTTAGGTTATGAGTAAGGAAATGATCTATTCCTGTTTGGTTATAAAAAAGTGTTGAATATCAATTATCAATGAGGTTTTTAGCATTCAATATTCGTTTATTAGAAATTCATTACTCAATATTTTATCACTTTAATAATATTCGCATAACATCACTTAATAAAAAGATGTCTCAACAAACATTTCCAAAAGTACAAACTATAAATACGACACTGATTCCCGCAAGTGAAAGTAAATCTTTGATTTGGTGGATCGTATATGTTTGTTTTGCTTACCATTACAAAGTAATCGTTTGTGGCTTTTTTGGAAAAATCCTAGGGTTTGAATGGCTTTGTCATACGATGATTCATGGAGTGACCAGCAATCATTGGTTTGAGCAGTTAATCTACGCTCCTATACTCTGGTATGCCCTATACCGAATCATCATTATTGTATTTGGCCCACACGAAAATGAAATACTAGGAAATAATGTGAAGCGACTAAAGACTATTGCCATGTTTTTGCTCGCCATGTATATTTATGGAATAGGGATTCATTTTACAAATACCATTGAAATATACGCTCGTACCCAATTAGGTATTGAATCCGGCCCTCTGTATGAGCAAGTATATTGGGTAGATGAACAATTTAGTCATTGGATACAATTCTTTTTCTTCTTTGCCCTTTTTGCTTGGTTGATTATCTGTGATCGTTTAGATCGAACACATGCTGGATACATAGCGGTATTTACCGGTTTATTACATGGCCTCGAACGAGCAATCGGAGTTATAGAAGGGGATAGTCCTTATATCGCAGTAGTTCTTGGGATCGTTATTTTAATCGCTTGTATTATTCGTTGGTACAGACATGGAAAAGATTTTCCCAGAGTTTGGCAGGATTTCTTCTTTCGACATGGACTCTCCTTCGGTTTAAGTATGCCGATTGCGCTTTATTTTTATCAGTTAGTATATGATGGGTTTGTTCAACCTTCTAGTATGGGCACACAAGGATGGACAGTAGTCCTTTTTGTAGCGGTAGTCACTGCTATTGGATTTGTGCTAGCTGTTCTTCTTGATAAATTACTCATCAAGCGAAAATAAATCAGATTTGTAAATAGACTTGGTGGAGCCAAATACTTACGTTTATACCTGAAAACCATTTTCAATTCCTTCTATATTTTTTTCTAATTCAAGTCGTTCCTATCGTTTTGAAGAATTTTTGCGTCTTCTTTTGTAAAATCCTTTGCCCATCTCCAAGAAATTCCATGCCCTAATTCGTGAAACCTCGTATCTACCTCAAATCCTCTTGTTACCAATTCATAAATCCATGTAACATGAGTCAAGATTCCTCTTTTTTTGTAACTTTTATCTTCTTTTTTTTAAAATAAATAAAAAACTAAACAATTGGTAATCAGTGACTTGTGGCTGTTATTTGAATCAGTTACTATTTTAAAGACTATTGAAACCCCAGCCAAGGGAAAACAGGTCCAATTACCCCCATATTTGTATCATACAAAACAACAAACAACATTTATTTAAAACATTTTAAAACCTATATAAGATGAAAAATTTAAGCGAGATCAAAAATAAAGTACAAGATCAAGTAATAGCAACAAAAGATTTACAAGCATTAAAAGGAGGTTTAGGAGATCCACCACCATTCGGAGTATTTGAAAGAGGAGCAGGAGACCCACCACCATTCGGAATATAATCGGCTAACAGCAAAGAATAAAATTAACAAACGTTTTTAAAACCTATATAAGATGAAAAGTTTAACAGAAATCAAAAACAAAGTACAAGACCAAGTAATAGCAACAAGAGATTTACAAGCATTGAAGGGAGGTTTAGGAGATCCGCCACCATTCGGAGTATTTGAAAGAGGAGCAGGAGACCCACCACCATTCGGAATATAATCGGCTAACAGCAAAGAATAAAATTAACAAACGTTTTTAAAACCTATATAAGATGAAAAGTTTAACAGAAATCAAAAACAAAGTACAAGACCAAGTAATAGCAACAAGAGATTTACAAGCATTGAAGGGAGGTTTAGGAGATCCGCCACCATTCGGAGTATTTGAAAGAGGAGCAGGAGACCCACCACCATTCGGAATATAATCGGCTAACAACAAAAAATAAGAATTCACAAACGTTTAAAAACCTAAATACGATGAAAAATTTAACAGAAATCAAAAACAGTAATAAAGTAGAATTACTAGAAGCATTGATTCAAAAGAATATCAAAGGCGGAATCGGATGCCCACCACCTATTGATGCGAGAAGAGGAGCAGGCGATCCACCACCATTTGGAATTTAATAAAGGCAGAGCAAAGCAATAAAAAAATTAGCAAACGTTTAAAAACCTAAATACGATGAAAAAATTAGCAGAAATCAAAAACAGCATTAACAAAAGAGAAACCAATAAAATATCTCTTATCGACACGCTTGTTCTCAAAAACATTAAAGGTGGTACAAAATGTCCTCCTCCGTTCGATATATAAGTCAATATTTTTTCTTCACCCAAAGTTTTATTGAGATTATTCAATCTCAAAAAGGAAATACTTCTAATGAGTATTTCCTTTTTAGTTTTTAGAACGCTTAGCAATAATTTTGTTCCGTCACTTACCAATAATTTTTTTAAATAAAATTACGACAACTGACGTAGATTATTTGCATTTGTAAAAACTTTCCCTTAGATTTGTTTACGACAGCTGACGTAGATTGATGGTTAATTGAAATTTAAAAGAATGAAAAAAATAATTCCTACAGAATCTGAATTAGAGATTTTACAAATCCTTTGGGAGACACAACCGCTTACCGTTCGTGCAGTCCATGAGCGATTGCTAAAGAAACGAGAAATCGGATATACCACAACCCTTAAGCAGTTTCAAAGAATGACAGAAAAGGGAATGCTCCAAAAAATAGAATCCGGTAAAGCTCATGAATATAAAACAATAGTCAAACCTAAATCTGTACAAAAAGGGATGTTTGATAAATTTCTCAATAATGTTTTTAATGGATCTACCTCTGAATTACTCATGCATGCACTTGGAAATAGTGAAACAAGCGAGGAAGAGTTGAAAGAGTTAGAAGCTTTTTTAAAAAAGAAGAAAAAAAAATAAAATATGCCTTACCTCACCGAATATCAATGGCTTAGTTCTGCTCTTGGGTGGACCATTTTACATTCCATTTGGCAGATAGCAATCATTGGCAGCCTATGGTTTTTAATACTCACTGCTTTGAAGAAAGTAAGCTCCTCAACGAAATACATAATCTCAATTTTTGCAATGTTATTCATCGTCTTAACGACGAGTATCACTTTTATTTCTGAGATGAGGGATCGTTATCCTATAGAAAATCAAAAATTTAGTAATGGTGTTTTAATCCATCAATCAGAACATATAGTCGCAGACCATTCTACTTCTACAAAAGAAGAAAATATAGAAACAGCTAAAGTCAATACGGAAGAACAAGTTCTAGAAAAAAAGATGACGGTTCAAGAATGGTTAAATCCCGAAGTTCTAAAGATCTTAACCTTTCTCTGGATATGTGGCGTTTTGATATTCGGAGTTCGATTTTTACTTCAGTGGCTTGGTATGAAAAAACTTGCAACGAATGGAGTATTAGCATTTGATGCAAATCAGGTTACCGCTTTTGTGAAATTGAAAGAGCAACTTGGGATAAAAAAGAATATTCAGTTTTTACAATCTAACTTGATTGCCTCTCCTCTGACTTTCGGACATTTTAAACCCATCATACTTTTACCAATCGGGATGATCAATGGTTTTCCACCTGAACAAATCGAAGCAATTATCTTGCATGAGTTGGCGCATATTCAACGTAATGACTTTTTAATTAATACTATACAAACCTGGCTAGAGATATTATTTTTCTACCATCCAGTTGTTTGGTTTATTTCAAAAAGAATTCGAACGATCAGAGAAGAATTATGTGATGATGAGGTCATTCGGATAAATCAAAATACAATGATCTATGCGGAGTCACTAATCAATTTGCAAAAATATTTCCTCAACAATAAAAATCAATTAGTTATGAATGCTACAGGTAAAAAAAGTGAATTAAGTAATCGTATCCATCGCTTATTTCAAACGACTCCGGGACTCGCTAAGAAAAAAAGAAATTTGAATGCTTACCTATTTGGTCTATTGATGATCATCGTAATGGGAAGTTATGCTTTTTCAAATATTGCATATCCAACAGTGAGTATTGCAGTAGACAAAATGAATGTCCTTTATATCGGTTTAGATAATCCGATTACCGTTGCGGTAGCTGGCGTACCGACAGAGGACATGAAAGTAGAAAGTGATGATGTAACGCTCAAAGATCTTGGTAATGGTCATTTTAATGTGATTCCAACAAAACCAGGAATCGTGAAAATAAAAGTTTCTGCCAAAGACCATGCAACCAAAGAATTAGAGTTTCGAGTAAAACGTGTACCTGATCCTATTGCAAAAATTGCAAAATCTTCAGGAGGGAAAATGACGAAAGAAACTTTATGGAATCTTGAATCCATCGATGCAACGCTTGAGAATTTTGTTTATGATGCTTCTTGTGCAATCTTTGAGTACAACATGACACGTGTAGGGAAAATGGAAGACCCTGTTGAGTCGATCAATAGAGGCAGTACTCATAATGAGAAAACTAAAGAATTATTGAAACTAGCGAAGACAGGCGACATTTATTATTTTGATAACGTAACTTGTAAATGTCCCGGAGATACAGAACCGCGACCAATCAATTCAATGGTTTTTAAAGTGAATTAGATTTTTTTTAAATCCGTTAGTAGAAGTCTCAGACTTCTACTTTCTATGCTATTTCAGGCAATTGCCAACAGAAAAATTCTACAAACTTATATTTTAAATTAATAAAAATAGCATCTGAGATTTATCCTAGGTTCCAAATGTTACTAACCCCAATTTCAACGTTATTCTATAAAACGTTTTTACTATGAGTTTAAAATCCATTTTAAGATATCCTTACTTACCTAGTTTAATATTACTGATCATTTTATCTAGCTATGCTTTTTCAAATTTTTCAGAGCAGACAGTAAGTGTATCTGTTTCGAAAATGAATGTACTATATCTTGGAGTTGATAATCCCATTGTTGTCGCAATTTCGGATGTACCCTCTAATAAAACATCTGTAGAAAGTGATGATTTGAATATTGAAGAAAAAGGGGAGGGGCAATATATACTGAAAGGAAGAAAACCAGGTCAAGCAATTTTAAAAGTAAAAGCAAATGGTCAAATTGTCAAAGAAGAAAGGTTTAGAGTGAAACGGATTCCTGATCCAATTGCGAGAATTAATAACTCAAGAAGTGGAATAATTTCCGTATCGGAATTGAAAGCAAGTTTAGGAGTTCAAGCTTATATTGAATGTTTTGATTTTGATGCGAGGTGTTCGATCAGTGGGTTTGACATAATGAGAACGAGAGAAAACGAAGACCCATTATATCATAGAAATAATGGTGCAAAATATGAATCGATTTCAAAGGAGATGATTAATGATGCAAAGGCTGGGGATACTTTTTATTATGAAAAGATTAAATGTAAGTGTCCTGGCGATAGAGTATCAAGAAGGCTGAGCTCCTTAGTTTTTCAAATACGATAGTAACTTTATAGCCTTAAAAGAAGGACTGTTTTTTACTTTTCAATCTTAAGCATTTCAAATAGCTGGATTCCTTTGCTATAAAAAGTTTCAATATGATCTGTTGGGATGCGTTTCCCTTGTCGATAGAAAACGAGTAGATAGTTTAGTCCTTCTAGCGACCAGTTTTTTTCAAAAGTGAAGTGATGTAAAATCTTATCATTCAAAGCATCTCGTACTAAACTTTCCTCTGGACCCTGTACTAAATATTGCTCTGAGAAAACAGGAAAAGCTTCAAAATTAATATCCTGCATTCCAAAATATTCACCAATTCGATGAAAGAAACTTTCAGGTTTAATCAAGAACTCAGGAAGGTTTAATTCTTTAGAATGAATATAGAAAACAGTCTGCTTAATCCTCCTCGTCGAATTCCCAGCACCAATGACATATTGGTAATCAAAGATTCTAATATCCGCATCTTCACTTTCTCTTTTGATCGATAAGATATTCGAAATCCTTTTTCCATACCCTTTTTTAAAAAGTTGAAAATCTCTCATCATCGCAATCAAACCGTACTCATCAGTACTTTTAAAATCTAGGCCAAGTTTACTTGCCGTTTCCTGCATTTGATTTCGTCGTTTCTGAAAGTAAGAGAAAAAAGCCATTGGAAGTTATTGTTTTAGGTCAAAAAATATAGGTGAAAGCACTTTGAATAAATAGACCACGTAGGTTTGTTTTCTACTGAAAATTAAAAAAAATAAATGTCTTGAATCTTTAAAACCAAATAAATCTGGAGCTAGATGAATTCATTTGGTCATAGATAGCAGGCACTTTTTATTAAGGCAAAAAACGTAAATTATAAATCATTACTAGTTTTTAGTTTAAGTGCCTGCTATCTTGAAACAAATGACCAAATGAATTCACTTTGCACCATAAATCTACGGTGGATCAACTATTTATTTTCATTACTTATAGCGACAGCAATTTTAGAATCAGCAGTTC
>JAULCF010661137.1:0-10548 GCA_032361265.1 Devaleraea mollis | reverse complement strand
CCGCCAAACCTGAACCTGCGAGGACCCGACCCCAAGAGGGGTCGCAGGTTCGAAGTTGGGGCGTCAGGCCCCTTCCAGGTGAGTGGAGGGTGCCGAAAGTACGAAGCGTGCGGACATCACGAGCAGTGACGCGAACCAGCCCCTTTGCAGCCACTGAGACAGGTGCTCTGCCCGCTGTGGGTGGCGATAGCTTCCCTGACGTGAGTGTGACAGTCATCGACGGCGGCATGGGCCGCGAACTCCGGCGCATCGGCGCCCCATTCGAACAGCCCGAGTGGTCCGCCCTCGCGTTGATGGACGCTCCAGACAAGGTGCTGGAGGCCCACGGCAACTTCATCGCTGCCGGCGCCAAGGTGATCATCACCAACACCTACGCCGTCGTGCCGTTCCACATCGGGGCCGAGCGCTTCCAAGAACGTGGAGCCGAACTCGCTGGACTTGCTGGCCAGATCGCACGCCAAGCAGCCGACGCCGCTGACTCGAAGCCTCAGGTCGCTGGCTCGGTGCCACCCCTGTTCGGCTCGTACGAACCGGACAAGTTCGTTTCCGAAGAAGCGCCAGCGCTCTATGACGTCGTCGTCGAGCCGCAAGCACGCTTCGTCGACGTTTGGCTGATCGAGACCATGAGTTCGATTGCCGAAGCCACCGCCGCTCTCGAAGCGGTCGAGAAACACCGGGTCGACCCAACCCAACCCATCTGGCTGTCGCTGTGTCTCCCCGACCACAAGCCGGAACGACTCTCCGTGCTCCGGTCCGGAGAAACCGTCACCGCTTTCGCGGAAGCGTTCCACGGCCGGGTCGACGTCTTCTCCATCAACTGTTCGCTGCCCGAACGCATCGAAGAGGCCATCCCCGAACTTCGTCGAACCCTCGACTCCCTCGGCAGCGACGCTCGGATCGCTGCGTACGCCAACGCGTTCGCTCCGAAGGTGGTGGCGATGCCAGCCAACGCCGGCATCTCCGACGAGCGAAACGAATTGACCCCAACGATCTACGCCGACGCAGTCGATCGTTGGATCGAGCTCGGCGCATCGATCGTTGGCGGATGCTGTGGGATCCACCCCGAACACATCGCCGAGCTCGCTGCTCGACACTCCCACAGCAGCTGACCACTCAGCGCTCGAGCCACCCCTTGAGCAGTGAGGTGAGGCGCGGCATCAGCACCCAGGTCAAAACCAGGATGCCGAGCACGTTCGAAACGAACAGCGCGGGCACCCAGGGCACATCAGGCACGAACTGACGCTGCAACAGACTGAGCGTCAACGTCGTTGGGTACAACGCGATCAAGACAGCAATCGCTTGCTTCCAACGCTTTGGGGCCCGATCTTCTTGTGTCGCGAACCAGCCACCGAACCCACCAACGACGTTCAGCATGCGATCGCCGGAGATGAATGGTTCAACCAGTCGAAGCACCTGGCGACGGCTGTCGGACTCGAGCCAGCGGTCGAGGTCGGCACGGCTGGCGAACGTGAAGGAGACGACGTAATCCTCCTGCATCCCCTCGACCGGGGGTGAATGCTCGAGCGAGATGAAGCCCGGGAATCTCGCCATGGCCGCAGCGATCTCGGCTTCGGCCTTCTGGAACCCTTCGAGGTCCTCCGGGAGAATGCGTTGCGACATGACCGCGGTCACCGCTTCTGCTGCCCTGGCGACCCGTTGTTCCCGCGTCGCACCGTCGGTCAGTTGTTCACCAATGCTCATCATCGAGGCCCGCTGCGGCGAGTCGAGCCACCGATCGAGGTTCACCTGCGAGTCAAAGCGGTAGACCGTGATCCAGTCCTCCGGATGCGCTTCCGCTGGAGGCTGCAGTTCAGACCCGACGTGGCCGGGGAACGCCGCGGCCGCAGCTCGGATTCCCTCGGCCCACTGCGCGAACTCGGCGTCGCGTCCCGGCGCCGGTCGACGCGAAACGATGACCGTTGGGGCACTTGCCGACGTGTCGCTCACCCCGCGACGGTACCCGCCACTACGATGGCGCCGCGGCCGAACCAAGTAGGTGTGATGAACGAAGAGCAACCACTCTCGTGGACCTTCCTGACCAACCACGGCCACGTGCTGATCTGCCTCGCACGAGACCCTGACCTTCGTTTGCGCGACCTCGCGGAGCTCGTTGGGATCACTGATCGGGCCGTCTCGACCCTCATCGACGAACTCGAGAGCGCTGGCTACATCAAGCGGACCAAGGTCGGGCGTCGCAACCGATACGAGGTGCACCCCGACCGTCCCATGCGACATCAGGTTGAGCGAGGCCATGAGATCGGTGAGCTGATCGATGTCATGGGGCCCATCGTCGAAGAGACCTGATCGTTCGCATCTGAGACGTCCGCGGCAGGGCATCCGCCAACCGGCCCATTCGTCTCAAGCTGCGAAAACAGGGTGACGTTACTGCAGGGATGAAGTGGCGAAACGAGATCGAGCAGAGGTTGCGTGACCCCTCTGCTCGAATCGCGTGCCTGGACCCAACGGGTGCCAAAACGCTCCCGCTTCCCGCCGATCTCATCGAGTTCGCCGAGCAGACGCAACCGACCGCAGGGCCACTCGATCTGTTCGAGCCCAGCGACAGAAGCGACGTCGTCAAGGCGTACGCCATTGCGAAGTTCCGGGGGACGGCATCGGTCGAGGTCCATCTCACCACCGGCGAGACCAAGCGCGTCGATCTGTTCGATGAGGAAGAAGCCCTTGGCTGCTTCGTGGTCATCTTCAGCCACCCCACCGGGGCCACGGTCATGGTCAGTGACGATGCGATCGACCTGAAGGTCCGGTCGGCGGTCTACACGATGGATATGACGGGCGTGATCCAATGGGCACACCCGGACATCGAGCGACTGTTCGGCTGGGAACCCGGCGAGCTCATTGGCAAGTCATCACTCGACTTCACCCACTCCGATGACCACGAGCAGGGCATTGCTGCCTTCATCAGTCTCCTCGAACGAGGCCAAGGAGCTCGCTACCGAGCCCGCCGGCGGTTCCTCACCAAGCACGAGGGATGGAAGTGGATCGAATCCACGAGCACGAACCACCTCGACGACCCAAACCGATGCGAACTCTCAACTGAAGTGATCGATCTGTCCGACGAGATGGCTGCCCACCGCGAAGCAAAACGGCGCGACGCTCTCTTGACTCGCCTCACCGAGGCGTTGCCGACCGGGGTCCTGCACATCGACACCGAGCGGCTCCCCATCTTCTGGAACCAGCGATGGACCGAGCTTCTCAGCCACGGCTCACCATCCATTGAAGGGTTGCTCGACCAGCTCGTTGAACGCGACGAGGTCGGTGCAGCCATCGACCGATCACTGGCGGCTGGCATCGATGCTGATCTCGACGTCACCATCATCGGTGGAGATGAGCAGCGCTACGGCCGACTCCATCTCCGACCGCTCGAGCACGCCGACGGCACCGCTGAGGTCCTCATCACGCTCGAAGACACCACGGCGGCTCGCAAGTACCAGCAAGGTCTGCACGACCTGGCCCACCGAGACTCCCTCACCGGTGTCCTCGGCCGCCTCGGCTCACGACCAATCGTCGAGGGCCTCCTCGCTTCGAGCGCACCATCGCGTGCGCTGCTGTTCGTGGATCTCGATGGTTTCAAGATGGTCAACGACACCTTCGGCCACGCAACCGGCGACGCCGTGCTCCGCGCCGTCGGCAACGCCATCACCTTGGCAGTTCGTCAACGCGATGCGGTGGCCAGGGTCGGTGGCGACGAGTTCGTCGTGACGGTTCGAGGCGTCACTGCCCCCGAGCAGATCGTCGAACGAATCCACGCCGCGTTGCTCGACGCCGAACAGACCATTGATCACCCGGTGCAGATCCGGGCATCGATCGGCATGGCCAGAGTCGAGGACGACGACACGTTCGACAGCTTGCTTCGCCGGGCCGATCAGGCGATGTACGAGGTCAAGCGGGCGAAGCAGAACACCGTCAGCTAACCGTCAGCCCAGAACCGACGCAGTAGCGCCGAGGGCAATGCACAAGATGATCGGGGTGAACCAACGATCATCAGCCTGCGCGAATTCCGAGCTGTGATCGGTCTTGCTGAAGCCCACGGTCTTGGTGTCACCAATCGCCCGCACCGCGAACACTCCGACGCCGACCCACACGAGCGTACGCACCAGTGACGGGCCGAGGTCGCCGACCGCGGCCACGACCAACCCGGCGAAGACCGCAAGAGCAACGGCAACCGCAAGGGTCAGCAAAGGCCCAGGGGTGCGGCCCTTGCCAGAAGGGTCGACGGGTGCGGCGACGGCGAGCATCCAGCGGCCACCCAACGCCCAGTACACATGCACCAGTGCCGCCAAGCTCAAGAGAGCTACGGCCACGATCGCTCCGATCATCAACACACGGTCGGTGAGTCGGCCGTCCGCCTGCAAAGCTCCGAGTCCAGCGAGCAGGAACAACGGCCAGGCGAGATGACCCCGCAGCATCACGAAGATGATCGCTGCCGAAACCAATGAGAACACTGCGACGGCAGGCAGCACACCGACGCCGAGCAGAACAGCTGCGAGCGCCAGCCAGGCCACCGAGGTGAGATGCCACGCGAAGCGAAGGATGCGTTCGACCGCCCAACGAGGCTCGTCGATCTTCCACTGCTGTTTGAACAACGGAACCAAGATCGACGATTCGCCGAGCGCTGAATGGACGACCGCCAACAGCACCAACATCCCTGCCGCGAGTTGCTCTCCTTGCATGACGACACTCACCTTCTGAATACCTCGGGCCGACCATACGGCACCGTATGTTGTGGGTAGACCATACGGCTTCGTATGGTTGCGGTCAATGTCACAGAAGTCACAACAGGACTGGGTCAACGGAGCGGTCGTCGCATTAGGCGACGGCGGCATCGATGCCGTGCGCGTCGAACCGCTGGCCAAGGCGCTCGGCGTCAGCAAGGGCAGCTTCTACCACCACTTCAGCAACCGTCGAGCACTCCTGCTGGCGTTGCTCGACCAGTGGGAACAGCTGGGCACCAGCGCGATCATCGACGAGGTCGAAGCGGCATCGCACGAACCGGCTGGACAACTCGCAGCGCTCGTGCGCATCTCGTGCACACCTGATGCGCTCGGCGATGCCGTCGAAACAAGCATCCGGACATGGGCCGCCAGCGACAAGATCGCACGGGATGCCGTCGCCCGTGTCGACCAACGGCGCCTTGACTACGTGACGGCCCTCCTCGTCAGCACAGGACTGAAGAAGGCGCAAGCCAAGCGACGGACGGCGATGTTCTATCGAGTGATCATCGGCGACACGACCTGGCGCATGGCCGGTGGCCCCGAACACACCGCACTCGAGTTCAAGGAACTCACGGCGATGCTTCTCTCACGAGAAGCACCGCCGTCATCCAACTAGCTGCAGATCCCACCGACGTAGCCGGTGATGGTCTCGTAACTCTCGGTGCCACCAGCGCCATTGATCAGTTCGTTGATGGCAAACGAAACGCCTGCTGGGTGGTTCCCGAGCTGAGTGTTCAGCTCGGTCAGCGCCTCGACGTCGGGCTCGGTGGATTGCCCGGCGACGACCTCGTCGTAGGCCGCACACAGCGCTTCGGTCGACAGCTCCACTGATGCGAGGAAGAAGGAGTTGACCCACACCGGGCCTCCACGCTCTTCGACTTCCCACCACACGCCGGTCCCGATGACCTCACAGCCGTAGCTGCTGTCGGTGAACAGGGCCTCGTTGGCAGGGATGACCCCGAACGCCGCCTGGTCAGCGCCAGCCCCAAGACGGCCGACCAGGCCACCATCAGGATCGTCGTCGGGAATGTTCACCACGAGGTAGTCGCCGTCGCCCCGCTGTTCAGCGGTGCAGCTCGACTCGTCGGCGACAACCGGCGCGGTCGTGGCCGGCTCGCTGTCAGACGTGGTCTCCTCGGTGTCGGGCGCCACCGTCGTCACCGTGGTCTCGACGGCATCAACCGCGGCGTCCACGGCGACTTCATCGCTTCCGCAGGATGCTCCCACGAGAGCAAAGCTCATGAGGACCAGACCCAATCGACGACCGGCCGCTGTGCCGCTCACGGTGCGTAGATGCAATTGGAGACGAAGGCACCGGTGATCGTGCACGTCGTCGCACCGGTCGGGAACGGATCGAACGAGAAGCCCGTGTCGCTGATCTGGATCGACTCGAGGCCGAACCCTTCCTGTGCCGGCTCCTCGATGACCCACATGCTGTCGACCACGCTCTGGTCGGCGAGCTGGGCAATCGTTGCCTGATCGTTGCTCATCACGGCTTCGACGAACGCACGAGCCAGGGCACCTTCGGGAGACATCGTGTAACCCTGGATCGTGTCGCATGCGGCGGCAACTCCGTTGAGGCACGCCTGCGCTGTGGTTCCCAGCGTCTCGTTGTCGTAGTCGATGCCGGCTGGCGTCGTGGATGCACAGATCGGACCCACGTAGCCACGAATCGACTCGAGGCTCTGCGCGTCGCCCGTTCCGTTGAGCAAGTCAGCGATGGCGCCGGAGACACCCACCGGCTGGCCGCCGAGTTCGACGTCCAACATGATCAAGGCGCCCGCGACGTAGATGTCGGTCTCTTGACCGCTCAAGACGACGTTGTACGCATCGCACAACGCTTCGGTCGTACCGATCGCCACCCGATCGCCGGGGCCGTCGTAACCGCCGAGGAACGAGCTGTTCACCCAGCCGGTGAAGGCCTCACCGAGATCGACTTCCCACCAGACGTCGGAACCGACCAGGGAACAACCAAGAGCGTCATAGACGTACACCTGCTGATCTGTGGGCAGAACCTCGACGCGATCTTGGTCGCTGCCAGGAGCGACACGCATCACCAGTCCGCCATCGGCGTCGCCGGCAGGGATGTTGGTGACGAGGTACGGCCCGTCACCCCGCTGCCCGGCGCTGCAATCGGTGCTCGCCGGCTCTTCCGTGGTGTCGCCGGCCTCGGTCGTTACTGCGCCTGTGGTCGCGGTTTCTTCTTCGTCGCCCTCGCCTGCATCGGTGGTCACCTCTGTGGCGGTCACATCTTCAGCCCCATCGGTATCGGTCTTGCCGTCGGCGGCATCGCTGCCACCGCACGCTGCGGCGAACAGTGCGAACGCCAGAATCAGCGGCACGCCTGTCTTGATCGACGGCGAGCATCTCGTCCGCGTCGAATCACCAAATTGCATGTTCATGTTGTTGCCCCTCCGAGCCTCAGCTCGCAAGACTGCGGCGAGATTCGCCACACGTCGGCGAAGAACCTACTCCCCGGTGGTCAAGAGGGGACCGAATCGGTGCGGAGGTCGATCACGCCAGCCACTTCCGTACGACCCTTCGGAACCGACACCTTCGGCGCCCTGGGCGGGCTGATCTTCGGCGGGGTCGGCCGACCGGACGGCACCGTGATCGGCGAGCGTGCCGCTCGATCGTCTTCGAGCGACGACACGAACCCAGGCGAATCGTCCTTGGCGGCATAGGTGTCGACGTAGGTCTGACCCGACAGCTCGGAGATGCGGAACATCACCGCATCGGTGAAGGTCCGGTGGATGCGTGGATCAGCGGGATCGCCGAAGTCCGAGATGTGCATCGGTTCACCAAAGCTGACCCGGACATTGAGACGTGTCGACATCGTGAACTGATCGGGAGGCTGCACCTCGAGGGTGCCCTCGTGCCCGACCGGGATGATCGGCGCATCGCAACGGGCAGCCAGACGGGACGCACCCGTACGGCCCTTGTGCAAGAACTCACTGCGAGAACGTGTGCCCTCCGGATAGATCATGAAGAGTCGTCCGCCGTCGAGGACCGAGGCTGCGGTGTCGAGCGCCGCTTGCGCAGCGTCACCACCGGAACGGTCGACCGGGATCATGCCCATCGCAGGGAAGAGGTGCTTGGTCTTCCAATCGTCCATGTACTCGCCCTTGCCGATCGCCCACACTCGCCGGGGCAGTGCAGCCGGCACGAACACCGAGTCACAGAACGACAGGTGGTTGGGGGCAATGATCGCCGGGCCATCAAGCGGGATGTTGTCCGAGCCTTCGACGGTGACGTCCCACAGCCGGTGGACCAGCTTGCGCACGCCACCAAAGCCGTACTTGCTGACGCGATCCGCGCCAGGAAGCTCAGGAGCTTCCTCGAAACGGAACGCGGGAGCGGCCATCAGGTGAGGTTCCCGAGGACACTCATGAGCGCAACTCTCGGCGGATCAGCTTGCCGGTCGGAGCCACCGGCAACTCGTCGACAAAGCGGTAGGAGGTGGGGCACTTGTACCGGCTGAGATTCGCTCGAGCGAACAGATCGAGGTCGTCGGCATCAACCGCTCCCAAGACGTGAGCAACCACGGTTTCGCCGGTGTCGAGATCCTCTTCGCCAACCACCACAGCGCCACGCACGAGCGGGTGCTCCATGAGCACACCTTCGACCTCGGATGGGTAGACGTTGAACCCGGAGACGATCACTACGTCCTTGATGCGATCGACCAGGTAGAGGTAACCGTCCTCGTCGAACACGCCGACATCGCCGGTCCAGAACCAGCCGTCGTCGGTCAGCACCGCGTCGGTGAGTCCAGGCGAATCGAGATAGCCCTTGAACACACCCGGGCTACGCACGACGACTTCGCCGGTGTCGCCAATGTCGACCGGGGTGCCGTCTGGTTCGACCAGCACGACCTCGGCACCTTCGATGACCCTGCCGACCGACGTGGGCTTGACCGCAATGCCGCGGCTCCAAGTGACGATCGGGGATGTCTCGGTGAGGCCATAGCCCTCGGCTACTTCGATTCCGAACCGATCGCGCATTGCCTCGAAGACCTTCAAGGGCAGTGCGGCAGCGCCCGAGGATGCATGGCGAACCGATGCCATCGAGTCATCGGGGCCTTCAGCCTGGGACCAGCGATGCCACATCGGCGGGGCGCCAGCGAGTGTGGTGAGTCCGAAGTCCTTGACGAGTCGAAGGCTCTCGACCTCGTCGAACCGGCGCTGCAGAACGATCGAACCGCCGACCTTGAGCGTGGCCAGCAGTACCAAGTTGAGGCCGAAGATGTGTGAGAACGGCAGCACACCGAGGGTGACGTCGTGCGCCTGGAGGCCGAGGTCGCCTCGATTGAGGATGGCGTCCTGGGCCCATGCGAGGTTGCCATGGCTGAGCATGGCCACCTTGGCATCGCTGGCGACACCGCTGGTGAGCATGAGGAAGGCGAGATCGTCGGGATGACGATCGACCACGGCGGGCGCCGGGCCGCTCTCGACATCTACCGCGAGGTCGAGTGTGGGAACGCCGACATCGACGTTCTGTTCGGTGATCCATGCGCCTGCTTCGCCGAGGCAGAGCAACGTGGGCTTCACGCTGGCCAGCTTGCGCTCGAGCTCGGGGAGCGGGCTGTTCGGCCGGACGGGCACGATGCGAGCGCCGAGACCGAGACCGGCAAGCGTCGTGACGGCAAAGTCGATCTCGTTGCCAGCGAGGATGGCCAGCGGGTCATCGACACCGATACCGGCTTCGTGCAGGCGGGCACGGACAGCATCGACGCGGTGACGGAGCTCGCCGTAGGTCAGACGGAGGTCGCCGTCGATGAGGGCAATGCGTTCGCTGTCGTGGTGGTCGATGATGGAAGCGAGATTCACGGGATGTCCTGGAGTCGTGCAGCCGCAGGGCTGCGGAGACACTCGGCCGCATGTCGTCAGGCAAGCCGAGCCTGAAGTATGACACGCGTCACACCGGCAACCCGCATTGGGGAGAGGTTGCGGCGCCGGTGGACGAACGTGCAAGAGCTTGACGGTCGAACTCGTTGAGAAGTCGCGAAGTCGAAGCAGCGCGTCCAACACCGGGGGTCAGGCGACGAGTTCGCCGATCTTTGGAACCGACGAGAGCGCAGCTGAGATCAACGTCATGTAGTCCTCGGCCCCGCGGCTGACCGTCCACTGGCGGGTCGCCACCCGAACCGCCGACATCGTGGCGCCAGCGATGATCTCCGGGCGAGGGTCGACCAGCGGGTCGACGCCGAGGCGATCGGCCATCGCTGCGATGATCTCGCGTTCCCACCCGAACTGCACCGTGGCTCGGCTGTACGCCGACACCGACGGATACGACGCAGCAAGCCGAGCCTGCAGCAAGCGCCGATCGCGATGTTGTTCGAAGTCGTCAGCCAGTGAGGTGATCGCGTTATGGACCACGTCGAGCACCGGCTCACCTGCTGGACGGTCGGCCAACGCATCCCGGAGATCAAAGATCAGTTCATCCATGTCGGCGTACAGAACGGCCTCTTTGCTGGCGAAGTGCCGGAAAAGCGTGCGCTGGGAGACGTCCGCGGCCTCGGCGATGTCGTTGGTGGTGGTTTCGTCAAACCCGCGAGACGCAAACAACACAGCGCCCGCCTCGGCCAAGGCAACGGCACAGCCCAGCCCGATCCCAGAGGAGCCACCGGTGACAAGAGCGCGTTTTCCATCGAGGCGGAAAGAAGGGGTTTGTGGGAGCGTCATGTTCGATCCTTGGGTCGAAGACTTTTTGGCAAAAAGTCTGGCTCACGCGGCGACACCATCCCCGACCTCAAAGATTTTTGCCAAAAATCTTTCGCGCAATCAGCCAAGCCAGTTGTGGTAATCACTGACCAGCAAAT
>JAULCF010661026.1:0-10550 GCA_032361265.1 Devaleraea mollis | reverse complement strand
TCTCCAGCTGCAGCTGGAGAGTTCTCCTCGGACGAAGGCCACCTGATCTCCGCCGCCAATCTCATATATCTCGACAGAGGAGGCGCGAAATTCAGGCCCATCGCCATCGGCGTCGTCATGAGGCGCCTCATCACTAAGCCGCTCATGCCAGGGTCGATTGCAGAAGCCAAGGCGCACCTGGCGCCGCTCCAGGTGGGATGCGGCGTCAAGGATGGAAAAGACGCTATATTTCATGACGCCAGAGACGCCTTCTTAAACCTCGGCCATGACCCGACGTACATAAGCGTCTCCGTCTACGCGTGCAATGCATTCAACAGAACAAGTCGGGCAGATATGCTCCGGCAGAGATGCTCCGGCAGACGGCCGAGCACTCGCCCTCTCTCATCCGCTTTTCTAAATCATTTTACGCGAAGTGGAAGCCGTTCCTGCGCTTCGGAGACGAATATCTCGGCAGCCAGGAGGGAGCTCAGCAAGGTGATCCTGCGAGCTCCCTCATGTTTGCTCTCGCCAACCACTTTATCTTCCATCGAATCGAAGCGGAATACGACATAGTGCATCGATGGTACGCGAACGATGGGCTGCTCGTCGGAAATATCTAGAAGGTCATGCTCGCCCTCGACATTATTGTCGAGTACGGAGAGAAGATCACCTTTAATCTAAAGCCAACAAAGTAGAAAGATTTCTGGCCCACACAGAAAATAATCCTCCTCAAGCCCTTAACGAAAGTCTACAACCTCGAACTAAGATCACCTTCTGACGGCGTCGAAATCCTTGGCGTCCCGCTCGGGTCACCGGAGTTTGTCTCCACCTCCATCCGCAAGATGATGGACGCCATTGATGCGTCTCTCGCTCTAGCAGCGAGAATCCCGGACGGTCTCATCGCCTAAAACATCCACCGCATCGGCTTGCCGTATGACGCACCCCCTCCGCCTCATTCCAACGGCCGACGTGATGACGCTGTGCAGGAATTTCGACGAGGGACAGAGCGCGTGGTTCGAACGCATCTGCATTGTCCCGTGGTATGCCGCCGCTAAGCAAGGATCCCACACTCACTGGAAGGTCTAAGCCTGTACGCTGCAGTGGACATCTCGTATTGCGCGTACGCCGGCAGCCTAGTCCAGTCCGATAACGTACGCGCAATAGAGCGCAGACACGCTCCGCCGATAGCGTCTATCTACACCGTCGCCAAGCAACTCCACCTCGCCCTCCAGCCCTCCCTAGCCGTCAGCAGACGGATTCCTTCCACCGCGCGACCCTCTGATCCTCTCTGGCATGCCTGAATCTACACAAAACACCCTCAGTCAGGATGTGATCCAGAAGAGGTTAAGAGAAGCGCTGCGGGAGGAAGACTTCCGTAAACGCTTCTGCAATCCGGACGCGCCGATTGCGCTGTACAGGTAATTGCCGGCGGAAGACTGGGCCAAACTATTCTCGTGCCGACGCATCCTTTCCCAACTCCGCCCAGTCGCCAACGCCTTCCTCTCAACTAAGCCAGACGACACTCCGATATGTGGAGCGTGATGAAGCGCATCTACCTAGGGTGCTATGCTTACGACAATTCGGCCGCGCCAGTCTGGATGCGCTGTGGTTGCTGCGAAGAGCTTGTTCTCGACAAGCTCGGCATCCACGCCATATACGCTTGCTTCACCGACTGCAGACGCGTAGCCAGACATGTTCGTCAAGCGACCACCTTCCTCAAATGGCTCGCGTCGCCAAACGGTCTATCCTACCAGGTCAACTACGACCGAGAGGAAGCCGTGGGCCTCCTGTTCGGCACCACGCACCGCCAGCCTACGCCCTCGTCTTTCCCCGCCGGCTGCCCCTGGAGAGTATCCCGGCCGACCAACAGCTATAGACTTCCTCTTCACTGGCTCTTTCAACACCACGAATTCTGAGGGTCGCCGGTCTTCACGCAACTCTGCCTCTTCCCCCAAACGCTATCACGGGCGACGACGAGACGAAAAGGGCGCGTGGTTACCTCCGCAAAGTACGCGCCGCCTGTAAACTAGCTATCCCAGGAGTACCGTACCCAGGTTATTTACCGGAAGCGCCCTTGCCACCAGGTGACCTAGAAGAGGTCACCGGCTTCCGGTTTAGAGCAGTGGTTTTCGATACTGTCGGCGGCTTCTCAGAGGATACAACTGAGTTGCTCACGTCTTACGCAAAGAGAGTTGCCGACCGCCAAGGCACCACACCGAAGCGCGTCTACGTTCGTGTTTATGGCAGCGTAAGCTACTCTATTTGGAGCTCTATCGCTCAACCAGTAATTATACGTGGGCCGAAGTCCGTTTGGCCGACTCTGTAACTTAGTCTTGAAGTGCAACTCAGTGTATATATAAATGCCTTCACCGTCTGATCGTCCGACCGTCCGACCGCCCGACCGACCGAGCGGCAACGCGGTAGAGGCGGCTGCCGCCGCCAGAAGTCGTCACGTCGGGCAAGTCCTAGTCGAAAATGAAGCGTTGACGCCAACTTCGTACTCTGCCCGCGCACCGGCGGTGTCCTCCGCCCCACCCCTGGCTCCTGCACTTTCATCCTCCAGTTCAAGGCGTAAAATTGCCCCAAGTACGAAAAGGTACTGCAGATGTTCGTCGCGGGCCTGGAGCGCGAACACGGCCTCATTTGACATAGGTTCGTAGCGGTTGACGCCTTCTTCTCCCTCGACTTTGCTGTCTTTTTCCAAGCGGATGACAATGCCAGACTCCTCGTCCTTATCGGACTCCTCAACACCTTCCTCAACGGCGTCAGCGTGCTTGCCGGAGATATCGCCACGCTCGTCAAGACGCGCAAGGACGGCCGTGGCGTACCTCTCTTTGGACCGACTCTCTTCGGAGCCTTGCGCAGGAAGAAAGCCGTCGCCCACCGCATCGGCACGACGGTCTTGACGACGCGCCGCAGGGGCAACCCGCCGCGTGTCGAGTTCCTAGACCTCTTCCGCGGCTTGGACGCGACGCAGCGGGGTCTCTTCTCGGCGGCGATGACGAAGAGCATTTCCGACATCTCTGTCAAGCTCCCGGTCGTCGTTGAATGCGTACGCCGTACGTTGTATATGATGTTGTCGACAACGTCGTAGACAACGTCATAGACAAGTTTCTCGCAGACTTTCTCCAGTCCCATGTTTATGCTGAGCTCAAAGCTCAACGCGGAGACAGTATCCGTGGCGTCGCGGACGCAACTTTTGTCTCCCACGCCACCCATGCCACCGACCTTGCCGCGTCTGACCCGAACCACACCCCGTCCCCATCGACGACGACCTCTCCCAACCCAAAACCATCAACCTCCTCTCCACTCATCTCTCCCCCTGCTGCTACTGCGCCACCTGCGCCATCCGTTGTGGACTTGTCGCCGGTCTAGTTCGTGGTAACCTAGATGCAGCAGGACAACATCGCCATTATCTCCCTGCACGATAGCACCACCAATTCACGACCCTGCGCGTAGGCTTCCAGACCGCATTCGTCATCCCCCTCATGCCGGAACGCCTGTGCAAGCGCTCGCGCAACGATCCGAATGGCCCACCCTCCCACTTTCTCGCCAATGTTTTTTGCGACGAGCGGATGGTGTTCTCCACGACTCAGGCGAACGATCAGATTGGAATCCTGAACATGGGGGGCAAGCCGTTCGAACAACTCCTGAGCAATGTTTACGCGGCGGCCCCGTGCCTCGTTAACTATCATGCCAAGATCTCCGCCCTTGACCTCAAGGCCTCCACCAAGGAGGCGGCAGACAACGCCGCGGCAACAATCAGGGCCGTCGCCGACGCTGAAGCCGGGGTATGTGCGGACGCCGGCATGACGGTTGACACGAGCGACGACAACGAAACGCCTCAATTAAAACCGAAGTGTCCGCTAGGGATGAGAAGAGAGAAGAATGCGTTCCGACCGCACCTCAGCTGCAAACACTGGATTGGGAGAGGCGATCTATACCGGCCCGGCAGTCGTCGAGCCCTCGAGTACTGGTTGCCCGGGGTTAAGCGTCGGATCCGCAGTCGACGTCCGGGACGTGGTTTATCGCGCACCTCTCTTCGAAAGCTCCCTCGTTGGTGGACATCACATTGTCAGGGACCGTGCCACTGCCGGAGCCAGTGGCTCGGGCGAATAATTCGCCCTCAGAGACACTTCTACTGGAGGTGCCGGCACTAGTACATTACCCTTCTTCTTGGACGATAGCAAACGTGCTACCCACTTCTTCCGTAGACGCACTCGACCTCTCGTGCAAGAAAACCGCCCGCCTGTCGCACCGCGCGGCCAGAGCGATCGGCATCGCATCGAAAGCATCCAACAGCGCCTCCGACGCTCTGGCCACCCGGTCGTTCTCGCAGAAGACATGACCTTCCTTCCTTGCCATCCTGGGAGGGGCTTAGCCCGAAACCATCCGCGCGCGGAGAGTCAGAGGCCACAACACGGCGGTGCGCGCCCAAGCCGCTGCCATCGTTCACGTCGTCAGTGAGGTCGATGCCCTCGATAAAATCGCTGAGCGCAGCAGCAGCTCACTCGCGGTCGGCCAGTGCTACCACGCCGAGCTCGAAGACCTTGTTCAGAGAGCCTGCGGTGGCATTACTAATGACCTCCGCAAAAAATCGTACGAAAGTCGCTAGGAATTCACCGTCGCATCGTCTGTAGTCGCCGCTTTCGTGGCGAGGATCGGCGCATTCAGAGGAGAGTTTCGAGACTCGCGTCCGGCGGATGGAAAACAGGATCTCATGTCCAGTTGTATCGCCAATATCCTCGCCGACAAAGACGACCTCGAAATATCACTTGCGGACATGTCGGCGCCGCCATACTCCGACGTCGACAGCGGCGCCGACGCGCCGCGCACTGCCGATACAAACACGGGCAGCGGCAAGGAATACATGGACTTCGACGAGGTCGCCGAGATGAACCAGGCCAACGAGTTCGGCGACTTCTCTACAACGCCGTCGCCCTCAGCTGCTGACCGCGCCGAAAAGACTGCGGCTGAAGCTGGGCTCATCTCCAAGGCCGCGGCTGACACTGCGATCATCGAGATGACGCGCGTAGACAAGGACACTGCCGACGCGGCGCTCATCGCCATGATAAACGCACCGCCCATCGTCTGAAGCGCTGACCTAGCCTAGCACTCGCACCTGCTTCAAAGCCCCCATCTACAGCCCTATGACCTAGCCACAACTAATTACCCACCATTAATGCACTACCCTCTTCCCCTGTCCTATCTATTCATTGAAACCTCCTTCCTTCCATCTGTGTCTGCCGCCTCAGATCTCTGGTTTGGCACTTAATTCTACTTTATCGTCGATCTATCCCGCTCTGCGCACGCTCGGCCGGGCTTGCGCGTCGAATCCTTGGGGTTGGCGCAGCCAGAGATATCAGCTGCGTATTCGGTTTAATTGTCAGGGCAGCGTGTACATCGGACACACTGCCAACGTCCTTCCGAGGAAATGTGTCCCTCCTGCGTAACGCGGCCGGTCTCAATTTTTGCCCGAGGTGGTATTGGGCGAGTCTTCTTTCCCGGTGAGTATAATACTCGCCCTCTTAGCGATCGGGATACCCTTTGGTGCAGATGTGAACAGAGCCAGTTCTAAAGACCAAGAAAAAGGCCGAGATCAAGATCCCAACACCATACTCTACTGACGCCCACCCTCAAACCGCCCCTATGACCCAGCCACGATCTAACGCACCACAGATTGTGACGGCACCTTCGCTTCTGCCGGTAGGACTCTCCCCTGCCCATTCATATCGTGCAGGTGGAGAGGTGAGAACACGAGAACATTCACCACCTGGGGTTCTTGCCTCACTCATGCCAAAAGATCCCACCTCCACACCCGCCCCATTCTCGCCTCATCCACCGCCGGGAAGATCGGCTTCTTCGCCACCGCCCTGGAAGCAACACCAAACGGCTTACTCCAGGTGCGCCGACGTCATGCCAAAGACCCATCCCTGAGCCCCCGCCGCCCCGTGCAACGGCGCCACTGCCACCACTACCCCAGATTCTTTCCCCATCTGTAAAGGCGACAGCGCATGCCCAGTCTTACAGCGCAAATCGAGAGACCTGAAGTCGAATATCCAACGGATCCGGACGATCCTCGACGCACGCAAACTCCGCTAGAATTGTGCCACGAGTACGCAAGCGCCCTATTTAAAGCGCTCGTACAGAGGCTCTGATAAAAACTTCATAAGACCTTTGTCACTAATAGCAAAGGAAACTTAATTGCTCAAGTCTTTGACTCCGAAAGACCCGTCCACAAAGAGACAGCAGATTAAAACCATGCTTCATCGGAACAAAATATTCACGACGCAAACGCATCCTGAATCATCGATACCAGCTCTGAAGTGAGTATGCTTGGCCGGCATACCTTACGCAGTTACAGATGCAGCGGTACCTTTAAAAATGAAAGGCGCCTTCGGTTCGGCATCATCAACAGACAAGGAGATAATCGCACTATCTACATTTCGGATAATCACGGCTGAAGGGCAGATCGAGTTCAAAAGAATCCAGCTGTGTCTCCACGAGAAAGAAGACGAAATGATCCTCGGCCTGCCGTTCAATGATGGATTTGGCCTCAACATCAGCTCGAATCTGGCTAAAACCTATGAGAAGCTGGACGGGCTGAACTTCGATCTCAATGATGAAGCTCACGACACATCAAAAGTGCGCCGAATCCATTTTGCGGCTTGGGCCCGGCGATTACGTCCCAATCCAGATAGATCGGCACGCGCCTCATGATGGGGCTGACCCATTAGAAGAGGACTCCCCTTGTTTAATCATAGGTCGAGTAGACCCTAAGAAGAAAGATGCTCTAATTTGTTATGAAAGATAGAGCTATTAATGCAATCAAAGGCAATAGGTCTAACGATTTCTATCAAATACAGATCCCTAGTAACGCTGAGGCACAGGTAGATTCCCTTATAATGAAATACCGATATGATTTTCCTCAACACTAACTGGTATACCGCTCTGCAACATATACCCCATTCGCATTTCTCTTAAGGACGGAGTGAAACCTGTGCAAAGCAAAGCTAGGCGATATTCTTCACAAAACAGGCTTTTTTTGGCGGATGCGTGCGCAGGACTTGAAGGTGAAACCTCGTCCGCCCAGTTCGCAGCTCCGAATGGGTGGCTGGCCCTCCTCGCCCTAAGGACACCAGCGTTTCCACCAACAAACAAAGTTGGCGAACAGCAAACAGGACAGCCCATTCCTACAAACCGCAGAATTTGAGTCAAAGTGTTTGAGAAAGCTTGTCAAAACAACTGCAAATGGACTAAACCTGAGAGCTATGACTAGTGCAGCTACCAATATCCTCACGGTGCCGCTAGCTTCAGACTAGCGCTTCACTAAGCCTAGATAGCTGGAGAGGTAACGTGGTAGCACGCCCAAGCGTTTTGCTTACAGTAACGTCATCTGTGACAAGACTGCTAACATCGGATCACACGAGTCGTGCGTCACTCGCCGTGATTGCGCAAAACGACCGAGTTTCAGGTGGTCTCATAACTTACTCATAGACAGCGCTATGAGCGCCGTATTCAACCGCCAAACATAAACTCGGGTGACTATTTTACGTGCTCACCTTTGGCCTCTGGGGGAGATGGGTACCGAAGTCAGCACTGTCGCATCTCTCTCATGGGCGCACCAACTCCTTTGCATCGCGGTATGAATATACTACACTCACACCTCTCTCTCTTTCTTCCCACACAGTACGTGCTCCTTCTGCTCGGTTTTCATCACTTTTCACATTTTACGCTCTTGAGGTTTGAAGCACGTAATATACTTACCCGAGTTTACTGTTTGGCAGTTCGGTGCAAAGGAGTTGGTGCGCCAAAGATAATTTACAAACCTAAGTTAGGTCTGTAAACGATCTTTGATCTAGAATTGGTAAGGTCTGGTAAAACGCAAATCTTCCGTCGGGGCACTTCGATGTGTAAAAACGCAGGCTTTCAAGAACTGGTTAGATTTAACCAGTTAAAGTCGGCGGTTTGGTTAGATCTATTCAGTTCCTTCAAGTCAGCGTTTTTCAAATTCTACTAGAGCTTCGCTAAGGTGCGTGGAACTCCGCAAACACAGCCATGTCTTATTCCGAGCGCACGGGCGCGCGCCCTGGGTATCAAGAACTGGTCAAAGAAGCGTGACCAAACGCACTTTTCGGCTCTACAATCACGTTCACGGCGTCACAAGGAATCCCCGTGGCCACGTCGGTTATATTAGCGAGATCAACCGCTATCTCTTTATTGGTACTGTTCCGTCTTTTTAAAACCTGGAACAATCGACGAAGCGCCTGAAACGCGATCAATAAATCTGTAGCAGGTACTGATAAGGTAGTCTGCAGCACTTATTCATTCTCAATATTTGGAAGGCTTATCCTTCGCATGTGCGAGTGATTTCCACCAAATGGGCGAAGTGTAGCAGTTATTTCAACTTGTGAGGAAGCGCCTGCGCAGCACTTCAAAAATGTTCCCCTTTACAATGCTACGATATTGATTCCCGCAACTTTTTTTTACCTCGCTGGTGTTTGAATTCAAGGGCTAACCCACCAGAACTTTCGCCGTCACACATGTCATGTGCAGGGGTTGCGAATAGGTAAGCAATGGAGTAGGATTTTGAATTGAGTAGATTACTTTTGATTCCTATTCTACTCGAACAGGAGTAGGAGTAGGCTGCTGGTTCGGAGTAGGGGGTAGGGAATAGGCAGCCAACATTTCGGCTATAAATCTATTCAAGCTACCCAGGCCTATTCAATCTACTCGCGAGCCTCGCGAGTAGGCGGATTAAAATGTTGGCTGCCTATTCCATCTATTCCACCTATTCCACCAATTCCATCTAATCCGACTATTTCCTTACAGAGTACGCCACCCTACAGTGTACGCCACTGCATACCCCTTGTCGAATATCTGGAGAGACGAGAATTGTTTGCAGTGGCGTACTCTGTATCATACGCGTACATACCGTATACGTTTATGAACGGTGCACCGTGCACCTTGCACCGTGCCCAGAATCTAAAAATTAACCGCCTACTCCGGAATAGGTTCTTGCTCCGGAGTAGGTTGACTCAAGCGCCTACTCCGGAATAGGAGCCTATTCTGGACTCCAGAGTAGGCTCTGGCTCCTGCTCCAACTCTGGCGCCTACTCCATAATAGGTTCCTGCTCTGGAGGAGGTTGACTCAATCGCTTACTCCGGAATAGGAGCCTACTCTGGAGTAGATGACTCAATGTGAACAGGATAAGCCTACTAGAGTACTACTCCTAGTAGGCTCTGTGCCTAGCTTGAGTAGAGAATAGAGAATAGGTTAATGTTCAATATCTCACCGAGAATTGGTAATAGGAATAGGTTGAAAATCTGGCCTATTCGCAACCCCTGGTCATGTGTTTCTTGAGTGAATTAAATTCACTCAACTAAAAACGTTGCTATGTCTAGTGATCACGTGCAGTCTTACAAAATTTGGTGAAGATCACAACTTCGATCTCGGTCTTGAGATTTTGTATTTTGCGTTACTTTTCGCCAGAATATTATCTTACCATATTTTTTCGCCACCTTGTCATCTACGGTCCTCAATATGTGACGCATTGTTATGTTCGTACGGTCGCTCGGTAAACATATTTATATTTACAGCACTTTGCCATTCAAAGCAAAGGTTAGTGAGCCGGCCAAACGGACTTAGGCCAGCGTAGAATTACGGATTGAGAAGTGGGGCTCCAGATACAGTAGCTAAGACGACCTTCAACTACATCATAGACGCGCTTGGGCGAGGATCCTTGGAAATCTACTAGTCGCTTCGCGTAGGACATCAGGAGCTCCGCCGAGCCATCGAAGCAGCCTCCGAACGTATCGAATACCGCAGACCGGAATTGGAATCCGGTGACCTCGTTGAGGCCTCTGGGCGGCAGAGGATCGTCTGGGCCAGAGCCGGGGTACGGAACTCCGGGGACGGCTCGCTTCCATGCGGCGTGTACCTTAAGCAGGTAATCCCTTTAATACTTCACCTTGGAGGAAGCAGTGATTGCGTCGTAGGAGGAGGCGGAGTTGCCCTACCTTCGGCGTTCGTGGTGTTGAAACTCCCAGTCACCAAGAAGTCGATAGTGATGGACTCCGTGTAGGTGAGCGCACGAGCGTTCAATGGAGAAATAGGAGAGAAAGATAGGTGAGTGTGTCTAGGATACGGCAAGCCAGCGAGGGATTGGGTGCGCCCAGGAAAAGACAGGCCAGTGTTCGCGTTGGTTGCTCATCTCCTCCTGGGGCCCAAGGCGAGTACGTAATGTACTCGTCCGAGATTTATTCTTTGGCGGCCGAATGCGGCGCTCAGAGCACTATCTATGAGTAAGCTCTGAGAACGCCTAAACCTCGGTCGTTTTCACGCTCAAGCCGAGTGATGAAAGTCGCGTGTGAGTCAATGTTTGCAGTGACGTCATTGGTGACGTCACTGAAAGCAAAGCAAAATGACTGGGCGTGCTACTACATTACCTATACATCAGTGCCTCGGTTAAATGGGAGCAGGAGGACTGTAAAGGTACTGTAAGGAAAGTAGGCCCCGCGATAGTGCAGGACGGAGGTTTGGAGAGAGGAAGATGAGGAAGAACAGCTTA
>JAULCF010660915.1:0-10553 GCA_032361265.1 Devaleraea mollis | reverse complement strand
GGGATCCCCGTTTCATTCAATCCGTCAAAACGCAAAAAAATCGACGTATTTTCAATTTTTTTGTCCCCACGGTGGAGAAAAGCAGCCATATGGGCAGATTACATAGAAACAGAAGGCCTGATAATTTTGGATTGTTATATGAGCAATTACGAAAGTTGGAAGTCGAACTTAAGTTCGATAAATTTAAATTTAAGAACGAACTTATGAAACGTGACTGCCTCGACGCAATCAAGTTTCATCATTCAGAATCCGACAAGCTCTCGGTCATCAGTAATAAGAACGTAGCTCTATTTTTTGAAAAAGAGCACACAGCAGTCTTTTACAAATGATAGAGAACAAAAGTGCTTATATAAAGTACAAGGAATTGGTGGAAATGGCTCCAGATCAGATAACTATTATTAGGTCCATATTGGCTGAAGCTCACGACGTCTGCAGCGTAGATATCAAATTGTATTTCAAAGATCATCAGGACATTCATAGTAGACTGATGAAAGCAGATCCAAACGGAACTTCTGAAGCATCAACACACGGATCAAATATGACTCGGTTGCTAGATGGACTTTCTACAGAACAGCAACTATCTATGAACTACCTAATGTACACATGGGACGATCGCAGTAAGGCAACAGCTAAGGATGTGTTCAAAGTAGGACTCAAACTCATCAAAGATCTCGGAAAAGGCGATGGACTACTAGCAGCCGCTGCAGGAATAGGAAAAGTCAGGGCAGCGAAAAATGCCCCAAACACCCTTTCTTGTTTCATAAGTGGGAAAAGTGCGACCTAAACCCTTATACTTCTGACCCTATCGGACGAGACAAACGCAAGGCCATCAAGATGGCGCGCACTACGAACGGTGACGCAGGTAGCAAAAAAGGCCAAGGATACAAGGGTTTAAGAGACGACGAAATCAAGGAACTTAAGACAAGGCTATCTGTGGTAGAAAACTCAGGTAATGTAGACACAGAACCTACTGAGGAAACACCTCATGCTATGTTCGATCCTTTACGCAGCACTTTAGAAACTATAGCTGGAAAAGAAGTAAATGGCCCGACGTCCGAAACCCACTACACTATTGCACCGCGAAACATCATCGACAGCGGCGCAAGCATGACATTTGTTAGAGACCTAGATTCAGTGACGAATCCCATCAAGCATGTGCGCTCGTTGATAACAGCTGAGGGATACTCAACTAAGAGCACACACTCAGGCAAACTACAAATCACAAAAGGCAGCCAGCCAATATTTGTGTCTGCACTAGTTGTGCCAAGCTTCAAAGATAATCTAATATAGTTTGGGAAAATGACTAAGGGGCACAACGTAATCTTTACATCAGAGGGCCCATACCCAGCGGACAATACTAAGCCTAACACTAATGCTAAGTTAATTGGGGGCCGCGGATCGGATAACCTTTACACTCTCCAAGAGAAAATTCTATTGGTACTTCGTCATTGCACGCTACTCCCGAAACGTTAGTAGTACCAGCTAATGTACCGCTCCATGATACGCTCAACCACAGCAACCCAAAGACTATCCAGGAATTCAAAAGACTCTACCCAAAGCCCGCAGCTTATATTCTCAATACTCTTGACAAACAAAAAATAAAAAAAGGTCAGAGCTGCGAACCATGTGTTATAGGCAAGAGCAAAATGAAACTATTTGAAGACGGAAAGGAAAACGCTGCAGAAGCATTGGGCGCTGTATCAACTGATACAACAGGGCCAATAACGCCGTCCGACCTCGATGGAAACAAGTATCTTCAGCTCCTCGTTGACGCTGCGACAGGCCACACTCAAGGTTTTCCGCTCAAGTAAAAAAAGCAAAGCAGCTGCAGCCATACTCAAGGGCATAAGAAATATGGAACTGGCAGTCGGCAAGACTGTCAAAAGATATCATTCGGACAATGTCAAAGAGCAAAGGACCAAATGTTTTATAAAGGAGCTCGAGTCTAAAGGAAGAAAAGTCACATCAACAGCGCCGAACAGTTCTCAGCAGAATTCAATTGTCGAAAGACGATTTGGGACGGTGTTCGCCGCTACAAGAGCTGCGTTGGCAAGCGGCCTCCCACAGAAATTCTGGTCAGTAGCATATCTTGACGCAAGCGACAAAGGTAACTTTTGTCTGTGCAAAAGTGGACAGGCTTCTCGCTGAGTCCGAAGTCCGGCATCAAGGGAGAGCCTTCGGATCCTTCGTATCTGCTGTCATTCGGGCAGCATGGCTACATCTTGGATACAACGCCAAAGAAAAAGAAACTGGAGGATCGGGCGCTGAAATACCGATACCTTCGAGCAACTACTCCAACCCAATATCTCGTCCTCATCCCAGGCAACGGAACGACTCGTCGCATCAGAAGAAGCGAGTTTGTGCTGGATCCAAACATCAGAAACCTCATTCAAGAGAAGAACACGATGAATCAAGAGGATGCAGAGGCGTAGGGGCCATGCTGTGACTGGGTTGCGACTGGGTCATGCACCCGTCAAACAAATCTCTTCGATCTCGAATAGTAGCAGGGGCGTGCCGAGTTAAAGGCACCAGTACCAAGGCAACGAAACCAAAGTACACACACAAGGAGTTTGTATTCGTAACAAACGACGACGGGATAGCGGCAAAAAAAGTACTTGCAGCTCTCGGAAAAGAAAAAGAAATGTCAGAGTAAAGCTCAAACAGACAACATACCTGGACAGATGGAAAAGGCATGTGGGTCTATCTTTCCAGACTTGAAAGGGATGCCGGAGCCGCCATCGGTCGAGCAAACAAAAGTAACAGAGCAAGCGCATCCCGTCGCAGTAGCAATCGACATCATCGACAAAATATGTCCACCAGCCCCAACGCCCAAGAATCTAGTCGAAGCCATGGCATCAAAAGACGCCCAAGAGTGGGCAAAGGCGTGGGACGCCGAAGTAACGCGGTACACTGACGATCTGCGAACGTGGACGCTGGAAGAAGAGTTAGAAGAAGACCGACCTCTGGCCTACATAATGACCTTTCGCTCCAAAGCAAACCAGTATGGAGGATTCGAAAAACACAAGGTAAGATGTGCCAACGGGGTGACAGAATGAGGCCGGGACTTGACTTCGACGAAACCAGGACAGCGTCCCACATGCCGTCGCAAGCAGGGCGACGCTTGCTGCTCGCCTCGGCAGAGGCAGAAGGATACGTAGTTGAATCTTGGGACGTGCCGGGAGCATATATGAATGCTCCGAATGACCCCAGGTTTATGGTGACGATGAAGCAGCCTCCTATGTCCGACGGTAGCTTCCACATGCCAGGTACGGTTTGCGTGCTGCGACGAGCTTTTCCAGGAGACCCAGCGGCAAATGTCCAGTGGGACAGTGGCGTGATTTTTGGCTCAGGGGCTGGAACAAAGTCTTAGCTGAACCTTCCATGTTTTGAGCCACAACGAAAAATGGTGTGGCCAGAATGGAGGTGGACAATGACGATTTTTTGGTAGCCGCACCAACTCAAGCAGATCTGGACATATTGTCAGCACCTCGGAAAGCCTGGAAAATCAAAAATCAACAGCTGTAAAGGGAGGACCAAATCAAATCATCAATTTCAAGGACCGAAATCATGCCAAGTAATTCAAGCGAAACCAGGGACGCACCAATGAGCTTTCAACACGTCGGACAAAAAATCGAAAGGCTGCCATGTGGCGGCATCCAAATCAGCAACCCTAAAATTATTCAAAATTTACTAGCTTACATAAGCAATTTGCACCGCACCCGCAGGGACGAGGATTCTCAGTGCAAACAGCTTTTCGGACGCGACAGCGTAGCTCTATAGCGAAGCTCTTGGAGCGCAGCCCCCCCAGCCGTTAGAAGCCGCCTTTGCGGATTGAAAGTCTGCCAATCTGGCCAAGGCTCCCTCAGGAGAGTTCACCCGGCATATTTGCACTTTATTAGTACAAAACGAATCCCGCTCTGCGCGAAATAATTGCGACCGGGGCTCGAGCCGAAAGGCGCGATCTCGGACCGAATTTAGCGCGCTCGCCGACAGAGCTGTCAGCTAGGAGCTTTTTGCGCGGCGCATAATCGCGCATGGTGCAGGCAAAAGCTCCTCTTTCAGTAAAAGAGTAGAGCTGGCTGCACCGCGCATGGGGTTATCACTCTTAGGCTCTCTTTCCTGCATTCGGGGCATAATATGCCCGAATGCAGTGCAAACGGACTCCGACAAGAAGGGGCGCGCACCTGATAGCGCGATGCTAAGGAAGAAGCGCGCATTTCAGAGAAACCGCGGTCTCCCATGCTGGAGCTAAGCAGCGAGCTACGAGGAGAGTACTTATAGCTCCCAATCGTACCTGGTTTGCTCTATCTCCTTTGGAGGCAGGGTGGAAAACCATCATTTCTTGTAGAGGTTGTGCGCAAACACATTAAGCCAAAATGACTGACGAAATCCAGCCGACCCCAAAGAAGGCGAGGGTAGCACGAAACAACCCAGAGCTTGAGAAATACGCTGAGATCGAGGCAGGCAATGGAGGCCTCCGTAGGGGGCGGAAGGGGGCGAGGAGGTGAGAAGGAAGTAGGGAGCATTTACCAGTAGCTGATGGGAGGTCGTGATCCGGACATGCCCGCGCTTGAAAACGATGATGACGACGACGATGATGATCCGGCTATTGATGAGGGAAAGCTAAAGAGAGGTAAGCCTAAAAACTATCAGATCGAGCTGCTGAAAGAGAAACCAGAACTGTCCCAAAAGGTCCAGGGTCTCCTGGAGGAATCGCTGAGGGCTTCCAAAAATAGAAAAGGCAAAAAGAAAGTGAAAGAAAACAAAGCTAAGTCGGTAATAGTAATTTCGAGCTCATCGAAAATGAAGAAAGATAAGAAAAAAAAGACGAGAAGGGGGCAAGAAGGCAAAGGAACAGCGCGAGAGGCAGAGTAGGAAGACGCAACTAGGGAATGAAGATGTAGACGGGACTTTTGACCTGACTGGGAGCTCTAAGGGGAGCACTAGTGAAGTGGGAGCAAAGACACGAATAGTAGCAGCGAAGGTTCAGTATCAACAAAGGCGGTGGATGGGAGGGGCTCAGGGGAAAGTTTTACTAAGAAAGAAACATTGTCGGCGGCGATGAGGACCCGCGAGGACGAGATTCAGCCGCTGATTGGTATCGTTTATCCCCGCTCTAAGACGAGAAATCAGGGGAGCTCTATCGCCTACCGGGCCACCAGAAGCGGCGCTCTGTACCGAACGCTTTCGAGCGCCAACTAGAGATGGGAAACACGTACCTAAAGGCAGTTAACAACTCCGGCGCGGGACTCAAGGGAAGGAGGAACGTATCAACTACCCTGCTAGCGGCCAACGAAATATGGATGCTGGGAATTGCAGGAATGATGGATGCAATTGTGAACGAGCGCGGCAAGGAGCCAATTTCGGACTCGGCCATGGAGCTCTGCTATCGTATGTTATACACAGCAATCTTGCGGATTAAGGGAGCAGACGAGGATTACGCGGGTCAGATAAATGGCGGCCTGCGACAGGGTGGATGACTGTGGATGGGGGAAGACGTGCTAAAGGAGGCAGGAAATTCCGCGAAGCTGGCGAAGCGCGCCCGAGGAAGCAAGGAATAAGGATAGAGATGAGGAGTTAGCCGTATGAGTCCGATAGCTACAGTAGAGTATGCCATAGCGTCCGGCGCACTTATTTGCGCGAACAGAATCTGATTTGGGTATGTTTCCTTTATAAATGTCTATCTTATGTTTTCTATAGTACCCCGCTCACCGCCTGGTGCTCTCGACGCACCGTCGCTCAGGTGGCGCTACCTGTTTCCCCTTTAGATTAGCAAGTGCCGTCACAAAACAGTGCGGGTCGCCAAAGTACTCAACAAGTTGGCCGAATTCGACGCGCGGAGCGCCGCGGTGGGCCCAAACACACGTGGCCGAAGTGTGGTTTGCCAGCTTGAGCGGTCGATAGGATTGACCCGCGTGCCGCCGACCCCAACACTGATAGAGGAATCGTAGAGGAGAGAGAGATAGAGAAGACCGATAGCGTCGGTGAAAGATATCAGGGCCAATTTTATTAATCCCTCCAGAAGCTTCTCCCTGCGACCGCGCCCCTCGACGTCCGCTATGTGGACCTACCTCGCGCAGTGCCGCAAGACGTGCTGCCGCTCCTGGATGAACCTTGCCGCAAGTATAACCAGAGCCTTGAGCCACTACCGCTGGAATAGGTGCGGGCAGAACGAGCTCACATGTCAGTCGTAGACGGGCACTACGAGCCTTTCATACGCAGGGCCTTCGAGTGTGGAATAATCCACCTTTGGACGCGAGAAGAGCTGGTGCGCTTCACCCGCCACATCATCAACGGAGTATTTGCCGTGCCGAAATCGGGAAAAGAGCCTTACACTTCTGGATGGATGCGATTCATCCCGTACGCCGATGACTCTACTCAATTTGGGAGTAGAAAAGAAGTAATAGTGGCGCAGGAGAACTTCAGAAAGGATGTAGATGATGCTAACCTTGTGTTCGCCGAGAACAAGTGGGTCCAAGGAACCAGAAAACCTACAGTGTCGCCAGGATACGAGGTGTGTGCCGAGTCCGGGAGGGTAAGGCCAGACCCTGCCAAACTGGCGGCACTGATTCACGAGACCTCTCAGCTGGCCAAGCGTTGCAAAAGAACGCGTGGTGAGCTCGCTTCGGTTGTCGGAAGATGGACGGACATGATGTTACCCAGAAGACCAGCAATGTCAGCCTGGCAAGCCGTCTATGAGACGGGGTCAGGGCAGATCAAAATCTCTCCTGAAATTGCGAAAGAACTGCAGGCGGCCGTATAATTGGGGGCCGTTACTTACACGGAACTGGTACAAGGAATTTCACCACACTATCATAGCTTATGATGCGTGTCTATCGGGGGGGCCGTGGTGTATACAGAAACAACCCCCGAAATAGCAGAGAATTTTGCTGATTTGAATGCCCGTACAATGTTCGATCTGAATGGTGGAGCCAATATGACCAAACAGACAGCTCGTTACACGGCGCTTAATTTCGACCAGTTCCAGTGAAAGCTTGCCGTTCAACCGCCCCTATCGCATATGGATGCCCGTATTAATTCCAAGGAGGCCTTAATGAGCAACCTCGCTTGAGAGTGGATTACAAGATCACAGGATGGGCTAGGAAAGCGTATTGTAATGTTGGGTGACAACGTAGCCGTCATCAGTGCTTTAACAAAGGGGCGATCATCCAGCGCCGCTCTGCAAGGACCGTGTCGCCGAGCTGACGCCTACGAACTTGCAGCCGACCTACACCTTTACCAATGCTGGATCTCGACGGCCATCAATCCCGCGAACGCCCCCTCCCGAAAGTATGAGCCCTGACGAGGATCGATACCCCAAACGTATCAAAGTCACGGACGGGCCGGCACAGAGATGGGCCGGCATTGTGAAACCAAAAACCCGGATGCTCTACCCAGGATCCAGGGAGAAATTCAATATCTACCGTGACAGGCTGCCGGATGAACAGAGGAAAAGCTGCGTATCATACGATGAACTCTCCTCCCTATACCTGGACTCCCTGTGCTGTGCTAGCAAAGGGAAACACACGGGGCATCTGGTCGTCTCGGGATTGAAGCACTTTTACCGGGCCTTAAGCTGGCAAAAGCCAGCCGTGTAATGAAATCTTTGAACAACATGGCCCCATCCAAGCCTTGGCCGTGCATCCCGGAGCCTGCAGTTACTCTGCTAGTAGACGCCGCTATGAAACGGGGATGAACGGAGATGGCGGGATACATTTGCACCGCTTTTGCCTGTCTGCCACGCGTGTCTTCCGCCTCGCGAATCCTCGCGTCAGAGGTCGCGTTGCCGGGCGATCCACGGTTCGTGGGTATGGGTGCGGAGTGTTTTCTGGTTATCAGGTATGACAAGCGTCAAAAGACGCCACGTCCCGTGGACGTCTATGATGACCTCACTATTAAATTACTGACACTGTTGGTCAAAAGTCAGCCGCAAAACGACAGCAGGGTCTTCAGATCATCAGTCGCAACATTGAGGCGGAAACTAAAAATATTATATAAGGACCTTGGATGGGCCGGTCTCAATTTGGTAGCGCATTCACCACGTTACGGAGGATCCGTTCACGACAAAGCAGTGCGTGGTCTGAGTGTCGGTGATGTACAACAGCGGGGCCGCTGGAAAAACCCTGACACGAGCCTCGAATACATTGAGAAGGGTCTGGGACGCTTGTTTTATTTGAAATTCCCCAGCAGTTCTGCACAGGCTCTCCGGTGTGCGCCGGAAACCAGAAGACATATGGTGATTGTACAGCGGCGCATACGAAAGCAAGCGCCAAGTGGGGGGTAGGGCGGAAGGTGCCACCTGGAGGTGCTATCGCCGCGGGCACAAAGCTCGTACCCCTTCGGGGTTCTCAGAGCTCGTACACGCGGCACACCTCAAGCACGTGCCTTTGGCACAGTGCTCTCCAGGATAGCCTGCACGAATTTTCTAAGTCGGTGCAGTAGCACATAAAACATCAGTCACACCTGTACTTCATTTTTCCTTGGCGCAGCAAGTACGATTACTAGCGAGCGAACGCTGAGGCGACGAAATGTAATGTTGGATTGCAATTCAAAATCGACTCCGCATGTAGAAAACGCTGATCTGTCAGCACGGCGGGAAGAGGAGGAGCACGTAGACATCAAATATTTCCAAAAGTCAGTGGGTACGCTCCGTTTTATTGCTGACACAACTCACCCAGCAATTTCATGTATTGTGGGCGTTCTAGGAAGGCACCTCCACGATCCAGCACCACGACACGTAACGGCGTTGAAATCAATAATCGATTTCTGCACAAGACGAAACCATGGGCCAAGATATGACAAAAAGGGTCCACTCGAACTTGTATGCTACACGGACTCAGATTCCGCGGCCGATCGGGACACCAGACGGTTGATTACAGGGCTATTAGTGCTAACAATGAATCAACCAATTGTATGGTCCTCAGCAAGACAAGCGACGGTTCACACTCGTCAACTGAAGCAGAGTACATTGCATCCGATACCGGAGAAATGGTGCTAACGTGGTTAGCATCGCTAGCTGAATAACTACGAATACCGGTGGTAAAACGACCGGTATCGCTGCGAATTGACGACAAACCAGCTACAAAGTACCATGAAGGCGAAATTATTTTGGACGACAGGCAAGATCTTCTACTCCTAACGGACAGCAAAGGGGCTTTTGATATCGCACATACAAATGGACCTTCAAAAATAACGAAGCACCTGGTCGTGCGGCATCACTTCTTACAGCAACAAGTACACACTAAGATACTACGAATAACGCAAGTGCCAACAACACAGCAATGAGCTGACTTTCTGATAAAAGCGGTGGGTCGAATCATATTCAAGCAAAGCATGAGTAATATCGGATATCCCACGCAGTAAGAACAAGATGCTTACACACAGCAAACACGGGGTGTGTCATGATGTCACAATAAGTCAAATCTATGTTTGCCATGTTCAACATCACGTCACTGCCATCACGTCACAATATGATAACATAATATCGGTCACTTTACAGTAAGTACCGTTATGTTTACATCAGTCAACTTACGTATCGGTACTAGATATAAGGAGTCAGCCGACTCCTTCCATCTAATAAAGAAACTATCTGTTTACCTGTTTAATAAACACTAATATTTATAGATTTTTAAATCGGGTCCAGATTGGAACAATTCAAAAAAAATCGAAAGCGGGCGTTTTTTTACTTTTTAATGTAAAAAACGCCAGGACTTTTTTGAATTGTTCCAATCTGAACCCGATTTGATAATCTAAAAACATTAGTTTTAAAAAATGAAAACATTTGTCGTAGATATCTAAATCCGAAGCTTTTAAGGCCAACGATAGGACCGCCGCGCCTATCGCACCCCTGTTACCACCCCAACCGGCTAAATAAGTTAGTCTTAATCGGCTATCAGCTGTCTTCGCCTTAACAGCTCTAGGCTAATAACTCCGGGTTAACTTCCATTGGCGAAGTCTAAATCAAAACTAAACAAGATGAAAGAAAGCTCTTTTATCGCTGCTTCACTCAGACAGATAAGCTGACTAGTTCGGCTATATATACTATAGAGCGCTGGGTTGCTAATTACCTTAACTGCGATTTCTAGTCTTTCTATGTTACTTAGAGGGGTTTTGCCCTGAATCCATCCTTCTCGCTCTGGAGGCATCCCCTTTTGAGACTTTCTCTCGTCCAAAATTGGAAGTTTCCGACTTATATTCCTCCTAGTGCACCGCTGGCGTGGAGTATCTTAGATTAGTTTGTACTCCCCTAGTATGATAAGTGATCGCAAGTCCAGGGTGCAGACCACTTTCTTTTCCTTGAAGACTGTTCTTAATTTCTAGAAAGCCACCTTCGGTACAGTATGATAAGAGTTGACAATCTGGCTGCAAATGTGTGGCTCTTAGATAATTGGAATGTCTGCACCGTTGCTTGTTGCAAAGCACCTTTCTTATTTTCCTTGATTTCAGCACCGTTTTTGATAATGTGGATGGTTCTTTACTCATAGAATGGCTTGGTCTGGAGGGTATAAGTAGGTAAAGGAGAGCTAAAGTATGATAGAGGGACAGATTCATTA
>JAULCF010660693.1:0-10555 GCA_032361265.1 Devaleraea mollis | reverse complement strand
CATTTACAAAAGTCGGCTGTCTTTCATGCATGCATGAAGGTGGATTGGCACGATTGAAGTCTTATTTTGATTTCAGCTAAGAGCTTAAAATATTTTCTTAAGCCTCGGCTGCAGGATTTCATGCCGAAGCTACCGGTAGAAGGGCCTTTCTACTTAACTATTTTGAAGACATTGCGAAACGCGAATATGGCTGTATCTCAAATCGAAGGTCGGCGGTCTTAGTCAATGAGCAAGGAACACCAGCGACCTGTCTCGGAAGTTTTGGCGCGCGCTTGCGGTTCTGGTCCGAGTCTGCCACAAGTGAAGAGTCCTCGGTCAGCGCCTTTCCTTGCACTTGTTCTATATTTGAGGCATCAGGTTGGAGCACGAAAGAGGTAGATAAGATCTTGATCTACGTACTTTTTAGTTTTTTAAAGAAGCCTAAAAAGTATGTAGATCAAGATCTTTAAAAAACGCTTTTTAAAGCTTTTTTAAAAGCTTTTTAAAAAAAGGTACTAAAGCATCAACAATAGCGTAGCTCTATAGGTTTGAAACTTTCAATTTTAGAGTCAAATTGAAAAATTGACGAAGTTTCATGAAACTTTCATGAAACTTTCAAAAAGTATGATAACTCTGCCAGGATACTGGCAAGCCACCGGTACCATGTACCATGGTGCCGGCTCTATCGCTGTGCTGCTTGTTTAACGCGGGAAAAACAGTCAAAAACTACCTCGTTTGGCTGGAAAACAGGGAAACAGCCGAACAGATATAGTTTTCGGTCTTTAGCGGCCGTGTTTATCTAAATCTGACTCTCGTTACCTAATTATAGGTACCTAGGTTGTTGCATGCCAAGTTCTTCATTTTTTCGACTTTTAAAAACAAGAATCAGATTTAGATAAACACGGCCGCTGATTGGCTGTGACTTCTTAATCCTAAAATAAAGGTTTCCCAAAAATTGTAAACTAAGCACCTGAAAAATAACGAAAAATAAAGGAATTCGTCATCTGCTCCATTTGAAACTTTCAAAATTACCGCCGTGAAAGTTGAAACTTTCATTTCTGAAACGAAAGTCACCTCCGCGATCTATACGTAGCTCTTTAGTACCTAACCCCCCAGCCCTGGAAAACCAAACTCAAAAACTTCGGGCCCGGGTAAGGAGTCGGTACATTTGGGAATTTTATAGTGGAAGTCTTGTATCCTGAAGCCCATATTGACGTACTTGTCGTAGATATCTACAGCCGAAGCGTATAAGGCCAACGATAGGACCGCCGCGCCTATCGCACCCCTGTTACTACCCCAACCGGCTGAGTAAGTTAGTCTTAATCGGCTATCAGCTGTCTTCGCCCCAACAGCTCTAGGTTAATAACTCCGGGTAAACTCCCATTGGCGAAGTCTAATTCAAAACTAAACAAGTTGAACGAAAGCTCTTTTATCGCTGCTTCACTCATTCAGATAAGCTGACTGGTTCGGCTATATACACTATAGAGCGCTAGGCTACTAAACATCCTAACTACGCCTTCTAGTCTTTCTATGATACTTAGAGGGGTTTTGCCTTGAATCCATCTTTCTCGCTCTGGATGCATCCGTTTTTGAGACTTTCTCTCGTTCTAACTGGAGGTTCCGACTTATATTCCTCCCAGTGCATCGCTGGTGTGGAGTATCTTAGATGAGTTTGTACTCCCTTAGTACGATAAGTGATCGCAAATCCAGGGTGCAGACTACTTTCTTTTCCTCAAAGACTGTCCTTAATTTCTATAAAGCCACCTTCGGTACAGTATGATAAGAGATGACAATCTGGCTGCAAATGGGTGGCTCTTAGAAAAGTGGAATATATGCACCGTTGCTTGTTGCAAAGCGCCTTTCTTCTTTTTCTTGATTTCAGGACATTTTTCGGCGTGTACCCACGAACCAAACGGGTGGCTCTCAGGCAACTAAATATCTCTACAGCTGCTTGTCATATGCCACGTGACTTGTTCTTTTCTCTCTCCAAGTGTACGCAGGAAAATTAGGATTCTCCAGATCTTTAGTACAGTATGATTTCCTCCAGGGATACGCAGAAGATATTTAGGGTTCTTCGGGTATTTGGTGCTTTACGCCTCGAGATTTCAATCACGATGGTAACGGACGGTTCTCAGGCTCTTATTATCCGTATCTTTCTGCTTATCATAAGCCTTGTGACTGGACCTCTCTATCCAGCGTGGAGCTCTTTTAGGTGTACGCAGAAACAAGTAGGAATTTCCCGACATACTGTACAATTAAATTCGACCGTCCGACGAAACGCACCGAAGAACTCTGCTGCGTGCCGAGAGGCTCGCCCAGCGCGAAGCGCTCACCTTACCCGACGCACTTGAAACGGTTTCCCGTGAAACGGTTCACGGGATGGCCCACAAAAAACGACCCCAGAACGCTACCGGGCCGTCCCACCGCGGCCACCACCCCCTCACACCCCCAACCGACGGCACCCGTACTGCACACCCAACCGGCGTTGCCCGCCAGGCACGTCCGACCGCTCTGTGCTCCCCAGCACATATTTACCATGCGACGTAAGCGCAGCTTGCCGCCCCCAACGCGGCCATACTGTGCGCCACGACGTGGCACTTCGACGCGTTCGCGTCGTCTATCCCCGTGACGTTCGCGACGTTGCCGGTTGTGCCACCGCCTGCCACTGTCAGCTTCTATTCTCCCCGCCTCGACCTTCCGAGTACACGCGCCCTTCGAGAGGACCGGCCCCGCCCCCGAGCGCTGACTCCAGTGTCGCGGTGGCGGTCGCCAGCCGCCGCCAGCCGCCGCTTTCAAGCGCAGCTCATCGTCGACAACTTCGGCGTCGACGCTGGCGTGGTGCACTGCCCGCGTACGGGCGCAGTCCTCCTTACTACGCAGGTATCGTGCGCCGCCGTCCTACAGTTCACGGCGTACAACTGCCCTGTCTCGGAAAAGACCCTCCAGATGTTTATGGCGGGGCTGGCCCGCGAACACAGCCTCATTTACCCGCGCTTCGTAGCCATTGACGCGTTATTTCCCCAGGATTTCCTCCTTTTCTGCCACTTTGAGCACAACACGACCATGCTCACCCTATTCTCCCTCCTCAACACCCTCTTCAACGGCGTCCGCGTCTTCGCCGATGACATTGCCACGCTGGCGAAGGCGCGCACTGACGATCGCGGCGCGAACATATTCGGGCCGGCAATTGTTGGCGTCCTACGCAGGACGCAGAACATCGCCCATCGCCTCGGGGCGACGGCCTTGGCGCCGCGCCGCGACGGCAATCCTCCGAGTGCGAAATACCTCGACCTTCACCGCGGCCTCGGCAAGGAAAACCGATATTTATTTTCCGCCGCGATGACCAAGGGCATCGCCGACGTCGCAGTTAAGCTACCCGTCGTCGACGACGGAGTCGTCGACACAATCATCGATAAATGCCTAGCTGATCTTCTACTGACCCATTTTTACGTCGAACTCAAGGCCAACCGCGGCGAAAACATCAGGCGCGTCGCCGACACCATGGTAGGCGCACACACAGCGCACGTTTCAGCTGTCGCCGCGTCTGCGAGTGCTAGTGATACCGATACGCAAGCTACGTTGTCTACCGCCCTTCTCCACTCTCCATCCTCCTCCGTTCCTCCAGCCCTGTCCGCCTTCCATTCTGCCCTGTCCTCCGATCCTTCTGCTCCGTCTCCGCCTCCATCTTCAGTCTCGTATCCGCCTCCATATTCGCACCGTATCTCAGCGCACGTCGACTTGGCGCCAGTTGAAGCCCTCGTCTACACGATGCAACAAGATAACGTGGCCCTCCTGACCTTGCACGCGGGCACCTTTGCTTCCGACCGTCAGGCACGTCTCCGATCTGATCAATTCACGTCTTAAAGAGAGGGCCTCAAGGAAGCCTTCGCCATCCCAATACTCCCTGAACGCCCAAGAAAGCGCTCACGGGATTCTCCGGACGGCCCGTCCGCAGATATCATGGCCGATCGACTGCAAAACGAAAGAGTTGACTTTTCGAGGTCTCAAGCCAATGCCCAGTTAGGCATTGGCTCGCCTCAAGCATCTGTCAAAGCATTCTCTAATCTCATGCGCAAAGTCGGCGAGGCAGCCAAGTGCCTCGTCAACCGCCACGCCAAGATGATCGCTACCTACCTCAAGGCCGCCAACAAGTCCAAAACAGAGGCAGAAGCTGCGGCAAAGGCCGCCGATGCCAAGTATGGCACGCCCTACACCCCTTCCTCGTCTTCCATCCCTCCCCCAACCAAGCCTCCGACTACTCCTAGAGCGACGCCAGACCCCACGGAGCAGTCACACCCACTCTTTGCCTCGTCTTCCATCCCTCCCCCAACCACGCCCCCGACTACTCCTGGAGCGACGCCAGCCCCCACGGAGCAGGCACACCCACTCTGTCAGCCCCCACCGAGCAGTCACACCCACTCTGTGGGTGTTACTACTCGGTGGGGGCGGGCGTCGCTCCAGGAGTAGTCGGGGGCGTGGTTGGGGTAGTGATGGAAGACGAGGCAGGGATGGAGGGCACTCTGCAATCTATAGCCCCGCCCCGGTGCCATTAGCCACTGTGCCACCTCCCAGTCCTCCCGACGACCCGCCCACAGTCGGCGTATTGTGCCATAACCTGGTTGTTTTAAACGGCAAAATGAAGCGCTTATATCGCTGTGCCAAGCGAGCCTTGGCCTGTGGGACGGAAGCGCAATCTTGTGAGAAAGACGAATCAGCCCTCGTTGCCAAGGCAGTATCTGGCTTCGACGAATGCGACGGCCTCGGAAAGGAATCCGCAGGACGATATTGCACTGAGGCCAGACAAGATCATACAGCCTCCATCGTCATTTCCCGCAATTCCTTCGATGCCCTCAACCTCGCGTGCTCCCGAGCCCACGGCGCTATGTCTCAGTGTGACGCTGCATCCATGTCTCTGACAGAGCTTATCATAAGCGATGATCGAGGCAGACGACGGAGTCCTGTCCATGGAAGCCCGCGCAGCGGCAGACAACGCGCGCGCAGACCTACAAGCGATCACTCTAACAGCCAAACGAGGCGCTGTGGTGGATCCAGATTTCATCAAGTGCTTTATCGACCCACTACCTAACCCGAAATCTGAGCCTGAAATTGCAAACCTCGTCTCCCTGTGAAAGGCGGACACTGGTGCCGTACTGACAGACGTCATGGACTACGTCCACATCGATTCCGACAGTACCGACAGTGACATAGACGACGCAGACGCTGAAGGAGCGACTTCTCAGCTCCAATAGGCCACCCTCTCCTCCTCCCGCCCGGGCCTCAACCTTGCTTCCTTCAGCATCCCACAACTCCCGATCTAAATCCATCTTTTCACCTGAAACTCCATATCTCCGACCTTATCTGCCCTCCAGGCTTGTGTTCACAATGGTTTCCGCTCGTTCCCGCTCCGCGCTCGCTCGGCTGGGCTGGAGCGTCGATGCTATGGGGTTGGCGTGGCCAGAGATATCAGCTGCGCCTTCGGAGGTCTTTCTGAGTACTTGTCCGAGCAGCGCATACCTCGGTTGCGCTGCCCAAGTCCTTCCTGCGCGAATGGGTGGTCACTTTAACGCGCATGGCTTTGTCCACCGTTTTTGTAAGCCCGTTGTGGCATTGGGCGAGTATGCTCCCGGTGAGGAGAAGACTCGCCCTCCTAGCGACCTGGACTACGTGGTGCACAGGGGCGAAACAAGAACAATATTAAGACAAGGCTCAAGACCAAGACAGAAACCTCATCACATCGCGAACCCTGCGAACACACCTCAACATTCCCGATGACACAGCCAAAATATAGAGCACCACAGATTGTGGCGCCAGCCCAGCCCTTCTCATGCACTTTCACATCTTGCAGGAGGAGAAGAGAGAGCCCCAAAACTTTCACCACATGCGGCTCATGTGTTACACACATCAAACTCTTCCACATCTCCACTCCTCCAATTCTAGCCTCTTCTACGTCCGCACAAGTAGCCGTCTTCTCCCATGCCCTCGACGCTCGCAACAAGCGTCTCTGTGTACGGTGCGCAGAGGTCCCGGGAATGACGCACCCTTGCGCCACCAATCCTTTGTGAAACGGCGCGACGCCGGTGGTCACCCTCACCACTTCTCCTATCTGAAATGGAGACGCCGCTTGTCCACCCCTGCCGCCGCGCACTAATCGAACGCAGGAGAGGACAGCGCTTGTGGCGCCCAGCCCTGAGCAGACGCCGTCGCCAGCAACCATATCTCACCAACAAAGCGCAGCGCAAGCCACGTTTATAACTCACCCGCCAGAACCCACATCTTACGGCTCTGCCAGCGTGACGCCGCAACAGACCCAGTCTACATATCCTAAACCACCCACCAACCTCCCATCCATCCCAGATATTCTTCTCACGCCCCTCAGATCGTGAGATGTCCATGTTACCCTCCCAGACCCTATCTTAGCTCGCGCGGCAATCCTCTCGCAGCGTCTACTCCGCAATGTTTACTTTGCGGAGCCTGGATCAGCTGCGGAAGACATGGCCTACAAAGTGTGGAATATTTCCTACCAGCTTGTATTCCGCAAGAATCTGCGCGGGGAGAGAAGATGGAGCACATCGACGGGACGCCTCGCAGATATGATACAGAGGCTCATGCATGCTGAGCGCAATGCGTACGGCGAGCTGTGGGACTCTACCTCGAACAATATGCCGCCGCGAAAAGAGCAGCCCGCAATGAAGGCACATAGATGCGCCGCCGCATCAAACGAGCCCAGAGCCTAGTCTAGAAGGCGCTGTACGGCAAGGCTTCCAAAGCACTCGCCCAAAGCGCCACGTTTGATCCGGCGGCGCCGGGCATGCTTGACAGGATGAAAGCCCTATATCCTCCTGCTGCTGCCGATGACTCTGTCTCGATCATTCCTCCTAGAGACCTGCCGCCAAAGCCCAGCGTCAGCGCAGAAACCGTTAGATCAGCCCTATCCGCAATTAATAAAAACTCTGCGACCGGGCTTGGTCGAGCTGGCGTCCGATGGCTACTCCTCGTCGCCAACACTGAGCACAGATTCCACCCTGATTTTTCATGGATGGAGCTCCTCGAAAAGGTAGTACAGAAGCTCGCAGCGGGCGAGTTCTCCTCCGACGTCGGCCACCTGATCTCTGCCGCCAACCTCATCGCTATCGACAAAAAAGGGACGAAGATCAGGCCCATCTCCATCTGCGTCGTCATGAGGCGCCTCATCACTAAGTCGCTCATGCCGGCGTCGATTTCCGAAGAGAAGGCGCACCTGGCACCGCTCCAGGCGGGATGCGGCGGCAAGGCTGTCCTAGACGCTATAGTTCATGACTTCAGAGACGCATTCGTCAATCTCGGCCATGATCCGACGTACATAGGCGTCTCCGTCGACGCGTGCAATGATTTCAACAGAACAAGTCGGGCAAAGATGCTCAGGTAGACAGTAGAGCACTAGCCCTCCCTTATCCGCTTTGAAAATGCATTGTACGCGAATAGGCAGCCGTTTATGCGGTTCAGAGACGACTACCTCCGCATTCAGGAGTGATCTCAAAAAGGGGACCCTGCGAGCTTCCTCATGTTTGCGCTCGCTATCCACCCCATCGTCCAACGCATCGAAGCGGAATGCGACTTCATTGTGAATCGCTGGTACGCGGACGATGGGCTACTCATAGGCCATATTGAACAGGTCAAGCTATCCCTCGACATCATTTCTGAGTACGGCAAGAAGATTAGCTTTATTCTTCAACCAACAAAGTCGAAAGCTTACTGGCCCACGCAGAATGTCCTCCTCCTCAACCCCCTAACGAAAGACTACAACTTAGATCTACGTCTGCCGTCCGACGGCGACAAGATCCTTGGAGTTCCGCTCGGGTCGCCGGCGTTTGTTTCCACCTTCATCCAAAAGAAGTTGGACGCCTCTTATGCGTCCATTGCTCTAGCAGCAAAAATCCCGGACGGTCGCATTGGCCACAACATTCATCGCGTCACCGCGTCGACCTGCTGCATGACGCATCTCTTCCGCCTCATCCCACCGGCCGACGTGATGACGCAGTGGCGGGACTTGACGACGGGCAGAGCGCTTGGTTCGAACGCATCTGCAAATTCCCGCGCTCCGCCGCCGCCCGCCGCAAATCCAGGCTCCCTCGCTCTCTATATGGCCTTAAATGTACGCTTCGGACGACTTCGCGCCTTGCGCGTACGTCGGGAGCCTCATCTAGTCCGCTGATGTACGCTCAATCAAGCGCAGACACGCTCGGACGACAGCGTTTATCCACGCCGTCGCGGAGAGACTCATCGACGGCCTCCAGCCCTCCCTAGCCGCCGCAGCTGACGGTGTTCTCCCACCGCGCGACCCTCTCCTCCTCTTTGTCATTCCTGAATCGACACACACCATCCTCAGTCAGGCCGTGTTCCAGAAGAAGTTGAGAGAAGCGCTGCGGAAGGATGACTTCCGCAAACGCTTCTACAATCCAGACGCGCCGATTGCGCTGTCTAAGGATTTGCCAGCGGAAGACTGGGCCCTACTATTCACGCGCGGCCGCATACTTGCCCTCTTACGCTCCGCCCCGCCCCGGTGCCAACGCTTTTCTATCTACTAAGCCTGATGATACCTTTCTGCTCCAGAGATATGTGGAGTATAATGATGCGCATTTATCTTGGGTGCTATGTCTACGATGACTCCACCGCGCCTGTCTGGCTACACTAGGAATACACGCCATCGCTGGATGCTTCACCGGCTGGGGACGAGTGGCCCGACATGAACGTCAAGCCAAGACAGAAGACCTATACTACCAAGGCAAATACGTCCGAAGGGAAGCCGTGGGCCTCCTGTTCGGCACCGCGTACCGCCCAGCCGACGCCCTCGTATTCCCCCCGACGTCTGTCCCTGGAGAAGATCCTGGCCGACCCACAGCCATAGACTTCCTAGTCATGACCCGTGCACGGGGCCCTTCAACACCTCGAATTCCGAAGGTCGCTGGGCATCACGCAACGCAGCTTCCTCCCCAACCGCCATCACTGAAGCCTGGGAGACGAATAAGTCCCGTGACTATCTCCGCAAAGTTACCGCCGCATGGAAACTCGCCTTCCCGGGAGTCCCGTGTCCGGGCTCTGCACCGGAAGCGCCTTTGCCACCAGGAGGCCTAGAAGAGGTCACCGGCTTTTGGTTTAGAGCTGCGGTTTTCGATATCTTCGGCGGCTGCTCAGACAATACGACTGAATTGCTCATTTCGCACGCCAAGAGAGTAGCCGATCGCCAAGGCACCACTAGGAAGCGTGCATATGATCGCGTTTATGGCAGACTAAGCTACTGTATTTGGAGCTGTAATGCTCAATCCGTAATTCTACGTAGGCCGAAGTCCGTTTGGCCGACTCTATAACCTGGTCTTGAAGGGCAATCCACTGTATATATAAACGCCTTCACCGACCGACGGACGAACATAACAAAATAACACATAAAAGATCATACATGACAAGATGACGAAATGAAAAAGTATGAGCGGGTCGAAATAAGGCAAACTATGATACGTACAGTTTTTGGAAATCGAGATCGACTGCGTGATCTACTTTCCACTCAAAAATAAAAGTATGAGTTGGTCGAAATAAGGCAAAACTATGATACGTGCATGTCTCAAAATAGAGATCGACTGCGTGATCCACTTTCCACTCGCACAGCAACAGTATCAACCGCACTACTCGTTGAAGTCGACGAGTGGTGCGGTTCGATGGGAGGCGGTGGGTGGGCTTGATTGGTTGCAGTAGTCAACTACAACCACTCAAGCCCGCCCACCGCCTCCCGACGGGAATTAACCCTGTGTGTCCCTGCGCATGCAGCTGCATGGAGGCAACTCGTTAGTTAAAATAAAGGGAGATTTCCGCGTTATAGAATACCGCTTCCGCTAGCACACTCTCGCCCGTAGTCTCCCTCCCGACCAAGCACCCTTTGGAAGCGCCCGACTAAACCCCAGCTCGCACGCCCCCGCCCGGAAAGCGACACCGGGACAATCTGGAGCTGAGTTGCTTAGTTAGACTTTTTGCCAATTTGTCGATTTTTTCATTCGACGTAACCAACTTAAAAATTCAACACAATCTGGGTGATTAAAAGTCGACAGCTTTTTTGAAAACAAATTTGTATCTCATTGTAATGATTAAAATGAGCATTTGTGGCGGGTCTCTTTAAGAATAGATTTTTTTGAGGCATAAGTCAAAAAGCTCTAACCTAAAGGAGGTTGTAGCAGAGACAGAGAGGTATTTCGAATGAGCTATATCATAGAACGTGTCTCAAAGTTCAGTACTTGAAGAGCTATGCCACTGTAAGCTACATTTTGAGGTTTGGGACCGTTTTGAAAAAAAATGCGTCAGTTTTTTTCTTTTGCCAGGTTTTTACTTGGCCGACCTCCGGTTGACCAAGACTTGGTCGCTTGCACTTTAGTGCATTAGTTGTTGAGCTGGTGCAACTCTAAATAGGTAGCAGGTGTACCACATTCTTAATCGACAAAGAGTGGGCGCTCTAGATTTTTTGACTGACGTCACGAACCTTCATTTTTGCTTACTTTTAGAAACTGTACTTTTCCGAATTTGTATGCAGATCACAACAAGTTTTGCATTTGGC
>JAULCF010660582.1:0-10555 GCA_032361265.1 Devaleraea mollis | reverse complement strand
GAGACAACGGAGGCGGCAGCGGCAGCGTCGTCGACGCCTCTCCCATCGGCGCGTCTGGCAGAGGGCGAGCGCCTCGAGAGCCGCCTGCGCGAACTGCTGCAAGACTTCACCGACCGCGACCCGAGCGTCGCGGGGACGCCGCCAGCGTCAGAGGCAGCGATACGCGCCCTCGGCCGCGGGACGGGCGACGGCTCGTGCGCTGTGTGCGCGGAGGAGTATGAGATGTCAGAGCCTCAGCGTTTTATGCCATGCGGCCATGGGTACCATGAGGAGTGCATTGTGCCCTGGTTGAAGTGTCATGCCACGTGCCCTATATGTCGGAAGGAGGTCGAGTCGAAAAGTTCGGAGTATGAGGAGGATAAGAAAGAGAGAGGGAGGCAGAGTGCGGTGTCTGACCTCATGAGAAGTTTGTATAATTGAGCAGGGTGGGTTTTTGTCAGCGCTTCGGCGTGTTCGGGTTTTTTGTAAAGTAGATTGTAGGCCAGAAGCGACCAATCATTCGTTCTTTTTGAGTTTCAGAAGTGAAGGCTGCCGTAATTGCCTATGTTTGGTGCCTTCGCATTCACTTTTGGAACACATGGGCAGCTGCTCTTTGCTTAGCTGTTACCTGGCCCTGGCTAGTGTTGTCTCGTTGTTGTGAAATTTTGAAGTCGTCAAACTCTGGTGGCTTTGACGTCATTTGAAAAGACGTCAAAGCCAGAGTTGCAGATCGAACGCATTTGCTGCCTGCGGTAGTTCATGTACTGCCTTCTACAATTTCGAAGTTTATGCTCAGGAACCTCCTCTCGGCTTCGTGAAGTCAAAATTTAAGCATCCTTGCGCTCAGTACGGGCTGCACAAACCAGGGCAATCTGATCATACGAGGTTTAACTTCAAAAACCGATCGATAGAGTAGCTCCAAATACCGTCACTTTCCGATTCTTTACTTTAGAAACGCTCTGCTCTAACAACGAAAGAAAACCTGCGCGACGTCAATCAGCGATTAGAGTCAATCAGCCTGCTCGGCCAAGATTGGCAACCATATGCTTTGCACAATTTAAACATCCTCAAAAGATTGGTAAAGAAGGGCTTCGCAAAGCACCTTTTCACGCTCTTCTCCCTCAACTATAGTGGTTCCCGCAGCAACAACACCAAGGACCTCATCTAGAACCAGCGCAAGTCGCGATAACATCGAAAGATGGCGTGAGCTAGGGTCTTCCGGGTCCACTGGCAAAGACGTGATAAACGCGTACGAGCACATCAGTCGCCGCTCCAGGACGCCGACCCTCATTGCCGGCTGCAGCTTGGAATTCGGCAACCCCACCAATGCCGAAGCCCCTCTCTTCTTCGAGAGGCCATCCTCACGTACAGTTTCTAAAAGATACGGATAGAAGGTTGACAAAATGCCCTTCCACTCTGCATCCCGCAGAGGCCTCCCGCTTTCGATGACACTCCCGGCCTTGATACTCCCCACAGCCAGGTAGGTGAGACCATTGATAGTGTGATTATTTTTCAGGCGGTCGATGACTGAGTCTATTCTCAAAGCCCCCATGCCCTGCCCCAGACCGGTGTCAAACTCCACCAACCGCGCCACCAACTCTTGCGCTAAGACATTGCGCGCTATCGATGAGTGAAGCATAAGGGCGATAATTTGAATACTCTCCGGCCGATCTCTCGAGCGCTCCATTGGGTTTTTACCCCGGAAAAATTCCGAAAGTAAGTTGATGTCATTGAGGACGAGGACGAAGCCACCGGAGCTCTCCATAGCAGATTTGGTGATGATAGTGGCCGCCGCGACCATGTGGGGATACAAACAGCCGTTCTGGTCGCCAAGCTTAATTTTCCCGTCCTCACCAAAAACTGGCTGCGTCAAGAAATCGAGGAGCGTATTGCCTAGTCCCACGCACTTGTTCACACTCCTCACATTCTCTGCCGCGCACTGAACGAACAAGTCCAAAATGACACCAAACACATTCTTACCTACTCTTAGCGCCGCATGCATAATTTTGATAAGATGATCGACGGCAACCAGCTGCCGGCATGTATCAACGTAGTACCTTGTGTTGATAAGTTCACTGACATTTGTCGGCGGTTTGAACTCCTCAACAAGCCTGAGCACTTTTCTGACCTCGTGCTCAAGTGAGACGGGGAACTTGCTCCACATACACGCCTTCATGTTGAACGGGAGCGAGTGGTACGCGGCCTCCACATCATAACCTTGGTCATGAATACTTCGCCACTTGTCGTCGTCAAAGACTTTCTCCCTCCCCAACTCGTAGATAAGAGCGCACACCGGCTGGAGCTCGGTGACAGTTACCTGAAAGAACGACTCTTCCAAGAGCTCTCTCAAAACGCCAAATTCGCGCTTGGCGGCGAGGTCTTTGACGCGCTCAATCAGTTTCGCGCGCAGGGCGACGACGACGGCGGAATGTACGTCGTGACGGCGCATGCCGCCCATATCAAGGAGATTCAGGACGGCTTCCGTGCCCTCCGGGCCATTAAGACTATTGCCTGCACGGAATTCGTCGATCCAGGCCGGCACTTCTTCCGGTGGACGGCGATTCACATTCTTGTCAATGATATCCTGGCCGTAGCCGCCATGGGAGAGGAGACTAAACTCTTCTTGGTCTTCCATAGCAAAGGCTCGCGCGGTGCTGAAAAGGACTGGGCTGCTCTACTTTCGCTGCAAAAGATGAATCGTTAGGCTGTGATGAGAAAACGACTTTACGGCTTGCGCAGTGCGGGTCACAGAGGTTGGCAACGCTAGTCGCACCTCATCACCTCATCACTGCCTCTAGATGCTGAGGGCCGATTGCGCTACGGGTTGAAGTTGGTTTCCCATGTTTCGCTCTCTTTTTCTTTTTTGTTCCCACCAAAACGTTCATACTGTACGTCATATCGAGATACAGTATGACAGCAAAACAGATGACAATCTAAACGTCTGTCTCGCACCGGTGCCGTACGGTATACCGGTACCATACGGATACCGTATCTCTTCGGAACGTATCTTATCCGGATAATAACTGTCGAAGTATTTTTGTCAATCACAGTCATTATTGGCTGCGATCATTCGCCGCGATCGCTCTCCTCAATCGCTCGCCACGATAAATCCAACGTGACAATCGCTTCTTAGTGTCCGACCAGCATGTAACAGCATCAAGCAGTACATATGCGTCGAAACGAGTTCTCTTCATTTTCTCTCTCGCTCTAAATATGTTCGCTCGCGATCGATCTAGCGAACTTACTTCGAGCGATGCCAGAGCTCTCACGTCGCTGAATAATGTCCCTGGCTTATCGGCATTTTGTTACATCTTGTAACCGTAGCAGGTACAGTAGTGCTGCTCCTCAGCAGCAATTTTCCTAATACCTTCATTCTCAGCTACTACTATTTCGCTTTCGTGCACCAGTGGAGCGGAGCGAGGACGCTTGTGTCGAAGGTGCCGGTGCCGGGTTGCACTAGGATAATATCCGGACATAAAGTAAGAAAAGGGCTCCTCAATTTTCTTTTTTCTAGAGACCAGTAAAACCAGAAGGCGGTTTTGATATACACAAACCAGTTGACAGCCCCGGGGCTAGCCCGGGGGCTGTCAACTGGTTTGTGTATATCAAAACCGCATTAACAGTGTTAATATAGCAATTGCTGACTGGGATCATCTTCTTTGGACTTGCAGGCATTTGTGTTTCTTCGACGGACCAAAAAAGAACTTCTTAGTCTTGCAAACCTATTCTTTAATGGACTCGACCTTTGAATATAATCTGTAGAACACCTGAAAATGCAAAGCACTGAAGGAACCGATGCGCGTTTTAATTCAAAAGAATTCTTAAGATTAATCTTTAGACCTGTTGCGGAAGAGCACTGAGGACAACATTTTAAGAACTGACAATGTAGGAGGGAAGGAAGAGCAGGAACTTTAGCACTACTATTTTCGGCGTTGCAACATGAAGAACTGAAAAGAGATGGTTACGCTTACAGTATTAAATCTACCTACAATAAATATGCAGTCTAATGTACATGCACCCTAATGCGTAAACAAGTATACGCGGAGCACAGTTTTGTTTTACGACACACTAAAAAGATGCACATTTTGTCATGACGTGACACAATGACACATGAACGCAGCACTTAACGATCGCTCCCTTTTCTGTCTTTAAAGGTGTTACTATACTAGGCAAATAGGACAGTAGTTTGCTTGAAGATAGCACAGTATTTGGCTGGCGACACTTTGAGGCACGATCTACTTTCAGGCACGACCCACTTCGAGACTTGACCAAATCTAGAATGTTTCGGAAAACGAGAGTCGCCAAGCGCTTCGCAAAATGTCTTTTGTGTAAGAAAGGACAGCATATACGAAAAGAGCGAACTATGTTTGGTTAATATAAATTGAGGAAATCGAAGTATTTTTTCTTTATTACCACCTAAGCACTAAAGAAAAGTAAGTAAAAAAAAAGTCGACGCCGAACTTTATGCTCCCACATTGTCCGGCGCGCCAATTATTGAAGATATTAAGATTTTGATCCTTTGATACCTAATAAGCAATCTGTTGTACAAGAATGGGAAGACAAATACATACGGAACGCTTTATCTGCCTTGTCAAGTCTTCACTGAGCAGTACTGTTACGTTCGTTTCTCATTTTACGAAGCCACTCGAGCAGTAACTACAACAACTGTAGGCCCTCACCTGCAGCGAGTAAGCACCACCCCAAAAAGAAATGTCGTCAGATGGCTCCGACGCAAGTTATGCAGCTACTTTGTGTAGCTCAGACCTGGCCTATGAGGACGGACAGGTTATCAGATCTACAGGTGTGCAGGTGACGAGCGAATTCCCTGGATACGGAAACATTTTTTCCGACGTGTTCAATGGGTTCAACAACGCGTACGGATTCAGCAGTTCTGAAACACCGGACCACCAGCCGACTATTGCGCTTTCAGTTTGTAACCTTGAAGCTGAAAATACAGCGTTGAATGAAGAGTCCAACTCTTTGAACCCTTTCGAAAGACAAATGTCCTTCAGTCCAGTGAAGAAAGAGCCAGAAAGTTCTGCATTTGCCCTTGCTGCAGAGGCAATAGTGACACCGCTGCTCGACTTTCCTGACGAACTGATGTTGAATCCATCCATTGCCCAAATTGTCCAGCTCCATAGTGCTATGACAGCGACAAGCGACACGTCCGCAAGCCCAGGGGCAGAAAGCAGGGGTTCCCATTTTTCTTTTACTTCTAGAGAGAAGAAGGATCCAATGACGAACTTTTTTCTGTCTCCTGGAACCGGCGGACCATCGAAAGATGCATTCGGAAATGGCATCCAAGACGCAGGACATGTTTGCTGGTCTGCCCCTCCTCCATCTATGCATGATACCACACCAAGTCCGCCTGCATGCCCCAGCAAAAATTGGCGACAGAAATCGCTTCCGAAATCTTCCCTTATCATAGCTTGTCCTTTCATGGGTTGCGCTAAAATGTTCGCGAAAACTTCGAACTTACGAGCGCATGTTCGCCTTCACACCGGAGAAAAACCGGTACGTCTTTGCCACGCTTTTTCGTAATAAGGGAAAGAAGCAAATTATCGAGAGCTTTGTTAACAGCTTATTTATATCTTCTTTTTCTTATGTAGTATGCGTGTTCTTTTCCTGGATGTTCGAAGCGGTTCATGTGGATGTCTGCTCTGAAGCCACACGAGCGGATGCACGAAAAGAAAACGAAGAGGACTTCCTATCGAACACCGGAGGAGATCGAGGCGGAAAAGATTTTCCACTGCTCATTCTGCGAAAGGAGATTTGCCCGTAAGACGTCGCTGACGAATCACGAGCGGTCTCATCTGAATGCCCGTAAAAGGCAGCCTAGCGAAGATAAGAAGATTTCGAAGTCCAAGAAAGCCCCGCCAATGTCTGCGCCTCCACCAGCATCAGCTCCCCCATTGTTGTCAGCTCCCTCTCCGATAGCGCCACCGCGATCCGCGCCACCACCTAATGCACCGCCACCATCGGCACCTCCGCCCTCGATCGGACTCCCGACGAGAGCTTCTTGGTTTGAAGATTTACCTACCGCTTCAGGCCTGTCTGACTTCAAATTCGTTCAAGTCGCTATAGCTGGCACTCAGCTGCTCAACTAAAGTACCGACTTTCGCGCCACGCTAACAGTAGAAACGCTCATTCCCGGCGTAACCTGCCACGCGATAGGTCCAAATAAGACATGATCTACTCGCCTTTACTTAGGTCCTATTTACATTAACCATACTTCGAGATCCTCAACGTTCCGTCCGCATAGGTAGTTCTATTCCGAGATCGGGTCGCAGCTCCGCTAGCGGAATAGCAAACGGCGCCTCTGGGCCTCAGAGGCATTTAGCATTTTTTTCAATTTACTCAGTTTATAAATTTTCTTCGGCATATGCCCATGTCATATTGCGAAAACTGCGTCTCTCGTGGAATGTACACGCCATAATAAGCTTCGAGCCTCTAAAAAAGGAGTAGAGATTTTAGTTCCGACTTAATCCTGTTGAACATTAAGAGCTGGCCATTAATTATAGGTTTAAATCTGCAATTGCATTCCAGGTTCGCGGGCTTGAAAGCGAGGAGGAAAATATGGTGGGGGACTTTTATGGGACAGTGCCTAGCGGGCTGCCTATAGAGCCAGACGAGTCCCAGTGCTAGCGGGCTGCCGTCAGAGCCAGACGAGCCCCTCATTCCTGTCCCGAAAATTGAAATGCCTCTATCGAAGAGAGCGCAGTGCCTCCATCGCTAAGCGGGACGGATCATAGGAAAAGCCAGAACTTATTTTGAAACGTCTTTACGAAAAAAAACGTTGTAGATAAATAACAACCCCTCCGCATTACGACACTTTCAAAGTGACACAAACCCCAACTCTGATACTACCCTAAGTTCTCACTTGCACATCCGCCTGCCCCAATACATTCGAATCAACCAAACAAGCGACCTCCCTCCACTCCCCAACCCACACCATAACTCTCTCAAACATTTCCGTCACCGGCCGGAGCCTATCTCTAATACAGCCGACCCGCGCCCCATAGTCGCCCTCCCCCGTCCCTCCGGGCACCCCTTCGACCCCGTCGCAAACCTCAGCAACTCTCCAAAGGAGTCCGATCCTCCTCTCCTCCCACCAACTGTCACTCAGCTGATTCCACGTCGGCTGCCGCAAGTCGAGCGCGCCCGCACTCCGGTGGTCATCCAGGACGCGCACGAGGGCGCGGCTTGACTCCAGGGCAGCGCCTAGCGACGCCCGCGCGGCGTGCAGGAGCTTCTCGGCGCGGCGGAGGCGCGCCGCGCAGAGAGGGGCGTTCGACGCGTCGAGGGCGAGATGAGAGGTTGACGACGAGCTCGAGGCGAGGGACAGGAGATCGGCGGAGGCGGATAAGTGGCCCTGGAGGGCCGGCAGCGCTGACAGCGCTGCCTGGACGGCGCGCTGGACTGGAGGAGTAATTTCGGAGGGAGAGCGATGGGAAGAAGAGTGATTTCTGTTGAGTTGGGGACGACATTGGTCGCTGTTCCTGTGTATGTGCTCTCTTGAGCGTGCCCACCGCAGTGCCCGAACACCCCGGGGCCCGAGCACGAAACACAAATCCGAATGTGATTGTCATACTGTACTTGAGCAGTACTGTATGAAACGTCTGACCTGAATCGAAAAAAGAAACTCTCTCACACTTCCGTGATCAACTCAAACTGTATTTAGGCGACCCCGCCGTCGTACCTGACTTTATAATCGGCAGGTTCTGTTCGTGAACCGTACCAAGGCTCGCACTCGCGCCTCCGCGCCAATCATGGAGCAGCCGTCTTGCATCCATGCAGCCGCCTGAGGCATTGGTGGCACCCGTCGTGCCCTCCGCCTCCATCTATCATCTACCACGCCTCAATCCTGAACATGATCGTAAGTTTCCCGACTTTCCAGCACGAAAGCATGATGCATCCGAAGTTTTCTTCGGACACCTCAATAAGCGGAGGTAGAAGCCCGCTAATGTTATAACCTCTAATTCGTTGTCATTTGAATAGCCTGACTTTCGACGCTGTAACACTTCTCTGCGTGGGCTGCTTCTGACTTTTGTTTTCTCTCTCGTTCTCAGACTTTTCTAAGACGGTCACCCGGTTCCTATGTCATGTGTGATGGGGAGTGGTTTTCATTTGGTACGTTATGTTTTTGCAGTCGACGCTCGCCTGTGATGAGAAGCATTGGATAGCCGGTTTGCGCCGTGCACATTTGATTGTAATTATGAAAAATAACCTATGCCTTCCTTCTGAAGCATAATAGTAAGGCTTGCTCTTTTTAGACTTGTGGGGCCTGTTTCTGACGTTGTTTTTCTCCTGCATCATTGTACGTCTGCACCTGTACCTGATTTTAGTTTCTAGTTGGCCGTAGTGTAGTTGCCTTCGACAGGAGATTTGGATGTTTGTCGACATTGGTGTAGCAGCCGGCGGTGGAGATGTTTCCCGGAAGCATTGCTATCTTTCAGCTATGCTTTGATCTTTTGGTCGTACATCTTCCTGCCCTCGCCACTGCATCTGGAGCAATGGGGTTAGATTTTATACTTCGTAGAAGCTTCATCAGGTAAACGCCTGCTTTTTCATTTTTTTTCCGCTCCCGTGTAAGCGACCAGGCTCATACGTCCCATGTAAATTGTCCGAGAAATTTTGAATTTTACTGCTCGGGCTGACGGCAGTCCTCATTTCCTGTAGTATTCATGGGAAGTCTTAGTTTTGGTCGTCTAGTATTCATGGGAAGTCTTAGTTTTGGTCGTCGACAGGCGCGTTTTGTGGCCAAGCGTGAGCCCGTTCTCATTTTTGTTGTCGAGTGGCGGTTCTAAAAAAGAAGCACAACTGAGGACTTCGTCTCTATCACAATATGCTATGGATCTCAGGAATGGCCTCCTCCTCGATGGGGGTGTTCGCCCAATGTACAGCGGCTAACCTCAGCATCAAGAGTGTCATACTTTATACAGTTCTAACAACGCTCGATAAAAACCTGCTGGTTAACCCGAAGCGGGTCCAAAGACGGGTCGATTAATTACATTTACATAAGTCAATGAGAAAAGCTCACTATTGCGCCAGGGCGTCGTCATCCCCTTCCGCAGCATTGGCTTTCACACTCGCCTCCGCTGCGTCTTGCATTCTCCGATTCTTGTCCAAGACATCGAATAAAATTCTGCTCATCGCTCTACTTTCCAGTGCTCCCGCATCCACTTTCCCATCTAGCACCTCATTCCGAGCACGCCCAGACTGTGCCCCCGGCGGTGGCTTCCAATGCGCGGAAGACGTCGACGCGGACGCAATCGACGGCAGCGCATGCGCCTGCATCGCGTCGAACGCTGTCCGCAAATGATACAACGACTGCAAGACGCGCGAAGAAATAACTGAGTGCGCCGTCGGTGCTTGGTAGATGTTCCCGTTGAGGATGTAGTAGATGGCGAGGAGGGAGACTGAGGGCGTTGGGGCTTTGGCGCGGCGCTGCTTCGAGATGACGAACAGGTTCGGCGCCGACTGGGGGACGAGGTCGTACTCGATGCCTTCCATAGTCGCCTTGAGCGCCGGGTCGAGTCGCTGCATTTTGATGATCTCATTGTTGCACGACCGGTCATAAAATTGCGACAGAGAAAAGTACTCCAGAGCCGTCGCCTCGTTCAGAGGAAAATACGATAGCCACACTCTGTCAATCCACACCACGTCCGTCTTGTCTTCCTCCATCACTGAGGCGCGGGCGCTGATGACGCGATTCGGGTAAGAAGGTTCGCAGTTACAGGAACCCAAGAAGATAGCTTTGCCGTGGCAAATCTGCGTGCACTCTTTTCAAGGAATACAGGCTGGCGCGGCAAAAGGAAGAAACAGCAGAGAGGGGAGGCGGAACAGGCACGCAAATGGCGGGAACGTGCGACGCCGAGTGGGAACAGGTCACACAAAAGGGAAGAGTATGACTCTTTCCCTATCCGGCTCGGTATTCGGTATTGGGTATTGTGTATTCCGTACAAGCAATAGGATTGTAATAGGAATAGGAGCAAAATAGCCCAAATCTACACAGCCCGCAACGCGTTGGGCAACGTTAACGGTTGCGGGAGATTTCACAACCAGCTTGTGCCAGCAGTAAGAGTTGCGGTGCAAATTGCACCGTGCAACCCCAACTGCCAACAGGTTATGAAATTTCCTTCATATTTTCCCCTGCTCTTCTCGCTGTTTCGGGCCTGCGACTTTCAGGACCAAATCAGCATCGATTCCGCCTAGCTAGACTCTTGCAAGCATGCAATTCAATAATATTCTAATTCTTGATCAGAGATTTCCTTCTACCCACAGCAACGCTCCGCTGGTTGCCAAGCTTTCAGGACCAAACGTTTTTAGAGGCCATGCATGGCCTACGTTTTCTATCTATAGGTCGCGGGGTAATCTGACATTACAAAATGTAAAGTGTAATTTTCTAGTAAATTACACTTTTGGAGGCATGATTTTGAAAATTACAGAATGGATATTTTGTCAAACCTTGTTTGTTTATTAAATTACACTGTAGTCAGTTTGTTTTTATAAGTATACACTGCTCTCGGAGCTCTACGATTGTAGGAGCCCAGAGGCAGGGGCATCTACGCTAACG
>JAULCF010660471.1:0-10556 GCA_032361265.1 Devaleraea mollis | reverse complement strand
CTTGTCAGTTATATCAACGTTCGGCAGATTGTTTTTTAGGCGTTCCATTTAATATTGCTTCTTATGCTTTATTAACGATGATGATTGCACAAGTGTGCGATTTAGAAGTTGGCGATTTTATTCATACCTTTGGTGATGCTCACTTATATTTAAATCATCTGGAGCAAACAAAACTACAATTGTCTCGTACACTTCGAGAACTTCCGACTATGAAAATTAATCCAGAAGTAAAAGACATTTTTAGTTTTAAATACGAAGATTTTCAACTACTCAATTATAATCCCCATCCTCATATCAAAGCCGCCGTCGCTATATAGAAAAGATGGTTCTCTGGCCTAAAAATTTTGTTAGAGAAAGCCCCTATAAATAAGATTGATTATCATTCATTTATCTTGTTTTCTATAATTTAGATTAAAGAATCAACATAGAAAAGAAATCAATGAATCATCAAACAAGCCAAGCAATTATGAATAATGACTATTCATAAAAAGAACAGTTTATGGTAAACATTGGAATTGTCTCTATCTACTAATATATGAAATAGATACAACGTCCAATTAAATACAACAACTAAAATAAACAACAAATAAAAGAATGGCAGTTAGCATTGAAGAAGACTATGTTTTTATTAAAGAGGCGAGCCAATTAGAGGAAATTTGTACTCGTTTGAGCACTCAACCTTGGATAGGATTTGATACAGAATTTATTGGAGAAAAACGTTTTTTCACCTTATTGTGCTTGATTCAAATCAAGAGCCCTATTGGTTGTTTTTTGGTAGATCCATTAAAAATTAAAGATTTATCTCCTTTTCTTGAGTTAATTGAGAATCCAGATATTTTAAAAATCACGCATGCAGGAGAAAATGATTATCGACTAATTTATCAGCAATTTAACGTTTTACCCGTCAATGTTTTTGATACACAAGTAGCTGCTGGCTTTTTGAACTACAACTACCCTACTGCTTTTAGAAAGATAATGGATAAAGAATTAAATATCCGTTTAAAGAAAGGTTTTGCTGTGGCGGTATGGGATCAGCGACCACTTTCAGAAAAGCACATTCTGTATGCACTCAATGACGTTATTTATCTCAAAGAGTTATACGATAAATTACAGGGGAAATTAATGCGCAGAAATCGTTTAGCATGGTGTGAAGAAGAATTTGCTAAGATGGAAATGGCAGAGAGCTATTATACTGATGTATATGCAGAAGCACTCAATAATAATATGATGCTACACCTTTCCAAAAAGGAACAAGTTTTCATGTTACGTTTATATAAATGGCGAATTGATGAAGCCAAGAAGAAGGATTATTCCAAAGAAATGATTCTGAGTTCTAAATATATCAACCTCATTGTTAAAAATATTAAGCAGGGAGAAGCAGCGCTAAAGAATAATCGTTTACTGCCTAAGAATTTTTATAATAGATATGGGGCAATTATAAAAAACCTGTTCGATTTACCAGTTACCGCTGATGAAGAAGACGTATTAAAACGTATTCCTAAAAAGCACGAAATCACACCAGTAGAAGATATTACACATAGTATCTTATATGCTTTAGTTAAGCGAAAATGTTTAACTGAGGGAATTTCTCAAAACCTCGTTTTTCCCAAATCTGCCATGGCTAAATTCAAGTTTAACCCAGACTGGTTAGGCAATGGATGGAGAGCAGAAATTTTAGGGAAAGAATTAGTAGATTTATGTAAACGAATTGACCATTTGTCTTATGAATTCTCAGATGGGCAGTTTATCCTAAAATAAAGCAGATGAAACGTGCTTCTAGAATGTAAAGTTAAAATTCTAGAAGCACGCTACATTTAAAGCGCATTTAATATTTCAACAAAACAGCTTTTCCACTTCCATCCTCCGCAATTGTTACTCTAAAAAGGTTGCCATATTCACTTTCTTCAATCATTGGAAATTGTGCTTCTCCAATTAGTTCGTTCACCAAAGTAGGCGTAGTATTAGAATGTCCAACTACTAATATCCCACTTCCATCTATATCCTTAAGTTCTTTCGCAAACCCCTTTAAATCTCTAGGGTCATAAATCATTACGCTCCTGTCTAAAGCATCCGCAGTAGGTTTAGCTGTTAATTGAGTTCGTCGATAGTCTGTAGAATAAACGCTGTGAATACCCGCCTCTTTTAGAATTGTGCTCAAACGTGCAGCTCGCTCTTTCCCTTCCGTTGTTAATAAGGGGTCTTTACCACCTTCACTAGCTTTCTCTGCATGTCTAACTAAATAAATAACGGTTACAGAAGCAGCTTCTTTTTTTGGCAATTTAGCTTTATCTCCATTGGCATAAAAGACTGTTTTAGCCCCAATCTTAGTAACTAAATTTAAATTATTCAGCTGTTTTGTAGTAGAACAAGCAAGTAATAGGAAGAAACAAGAAAAAATTAACGATAGCTTCATAAATTTGTGATTTAACACCAAAAGTAATAAATGCCGCTAATTTATCATAAAAATTTACCAAGAGGTGGGGAATTAGGTTTTTGGCAGATAACCGAAACCGAAGCCTTTTTTCTGGACAAACTGGAATTATTCCCATCAGAAATTCAGCAACTATCCGAAATCAAAGGTCGATTGCGCTTAGAATGGTTGGCAAGTCGTTGGTTATTACATACTATGTCTGGTCGAACCTTAAGAGGTGCCTGTTTAAAAGATGAATTTGGTAAACCATATTTAACGGATTCCCATTTCGATATTTCTATCAGTCATTCTTGGAATATAGTGACAATCATGGCTGCACCTTATGCAATTGGTGTAGACATCCAACGAGAAGTCGCCAAAATAACGAGAATCGAAAAGAAATTTATGCGGCCTGTAGAAAAAGAAAGCTTACAGGATGATACAAAAATTCCACATTTACACATATATTGGGGCGCAAAAGAAGCGTTATACAAAGCTTACGGTCGAAAAAAATTAGGTTTTGTACGACATATCCATGTTGACCCTTTTGAATATAATTTATCTATTGGGCAAACTACCGCTACTATTCACAAAGAAGCCTATCATGCTTACTTTGATGTTTTTTATGAAAAAGTAGCGGAGTGCTTTATGGTTTATGTGATTGAAAAAGAAATTAATAACGCGTAGAGCCACCTAATGATAAAAAGGGTTTTCTTATAAAAATGGAAAAGCACTCGTTTTGGCAATTTTCAATTTTCAATTTATAATTTTCAAAAAGGGGCAAATGCCAATTTTTGAACTAGAAAGCATCGATTAGGAGGAGTCGTTACAATTTTTGTCCTTTTTCTTCCTCTCGAAGTCCTTTTGACTATCGACAATTAAGGAAATATTTTTTTATAAGAAAACCCTTTAATGATAAATAGTCGAACAAAATTAACTATCCGATTAATCCTGAAAAATCTCCTAGTATAATACGGAGTTAAAACCTGTCATCCTATATGAAAGTAAGTCATTTCCTTAGTCAAATTAACGAAAAAGTAGGTCAAGCTACTTCTTGGATAACCACCACATTAATGTTGCTGATTTGCTTTAATGTAACGATGCGCTATTTATTCAATAATTCGGAAGCTTGGCGGACTGAATTGGAATGGCATTTATTTGCCTTAATTTTTTTATTAGGAGCAGGCTATGCACTCAAGCACGATAAACATGTGCGCGTAGATTTATTTTATGCAAATTTCTCAGAAAAGCAAAAAGCGTTAGTCAATTTTATAGGCACTTTATTATTTTTAATTCCTTGGTGTGCAGTCATTATTTTCGCCTCCTATAAATATGCTCATAATTCTTGGTTAATGAATGAAGGTTCTCCAGATAATGGATTACCTGCTCGGTATCTCATCAAATTCTCCATTACGCTTGGCTTTAGTTTATTACTAATTCAAGCACTTGCCTTAGTTCTCAATTCATTGAGCATTCTATTACAAAAAAAAGCGCCTAGTTAGAAAGATTTCCATTTCAAGTTTCTATCCTCGATGGTTTTCAAACTTGAAGTTATACTTAAAATTGAAGTTTATTTAGCGACTTATCAAGCATCAACTATTCATAATGGAAATCCTAGCAATTGTCCTTTTTGTCTGCATTTTTATATTAATCCTATCTGGTTATCCAGTTGCCTTTACCTTAGGTGGTTTATCTATTCTATTTGGTTTAGCCTTTCTAGGACCTGACTTTTTCAATTTCTTACCTTCTCGAATAATGGGAACGGTAACGAATGTCGTACTATTAGCTGTTCCGCTATTTATATTCATGGGAATTATGCTAGAAAAGTCGGGGCTCGCCGAAAGTCTCCTCGAAACCATGGCGATGCTTTTTGGTACCGTTAAAGGTGGTTTAGCCATTTCCGTAGTCATTGTAGGCGCGCTTTTAGCCGCCTCAACGGGCATAGTAGGAGCAACTGTTATTACAATGGGGTTAATCAGTTTACCAACGATGTTAAAACGTGGTTACAGTCCAGAATTAGCAACTGGCACAATTGCCGCTTCGGGTACGCTAGGTCAGATAATCCCACCATCAGTCGTGTTGGTTTTATTAGGAAGTGTATTAAATGTCTCCGTAGGAGATTTATTTGCCGCTGCCTTGATTCCTGGTTTATTATTAGTCGTTTGTTACATTACTTATATCGTTATTTATGCCCGCCTCTACCCTGAGCATGCACCAAGTATGCCAGCAGCAGAGATAGCCGCTTTTCGAGGAAAAGGATTTATGATGCGAGTCATTAAGGCATTCTTATTACCACTGATTTTAATAGCCTCCGTATTGGGATCTATTCTAGCAGGTATTGCCTCTCCTACGGAAGCTTCCGCAATTGGTGCTTTAGGTGCAACTATTTTAACAATTATTCAAGGAAAATTCAGTTGGCAAGTACTAAAAGAAGTCATGCAAGAAACGACTCACTTGACAACGATGGTTTTTATTATTTTAATTGGCGCAACCACATTTGCCCTAGTATTCAGAGGAATGGGCGGAGATGACTATTTAATTGACTTAATAGAAGGTGCCAATTTATCGCCAATGGCATTCCTGTTTTTAGTCATGCTCGTTGTTTTTATAGCTGGGTTCTTTATAGATTTTATAGAAATCATTTTTATCATTGTACCAGTCGTAGCGCCCATATTTGTTAATTATGAGATGAATTTAGTTTGGATTGGTATTTTATTAGCACTTAACCTACAAACTTCTTTTTTATCTCCACCTTTTGGTTTTTCCTTATTTTATCTAAAAGGAGTAGCCCCAAAAGGAATAACTACACAACATTTATATCGAGGCATTATCCCATTTGTATTGATACAAATCGTATTTTTAGTCGTGGTTATTCTTTTCCCAGAAGTGGTCTTTTTATTGATTGACCAATAATAAGTAGTTTAGATTTTCTATAAAAAAACAAACCACCTATTAATAAAATAATCCATCCAAAGTAGCCTCTTTTCACACGTTGAATAACGGGAGATTGCACTAATTGGCATTCAGGGTCATCACAATCTATTAAACCATCACCATCATCATCTAAATTATTATTACAAGTTTCTAATGATGGCGTTACCGTTACAAAGACCATAGCAGAATCACAAAGACTTTTAACAGGTAAAATACCATAACAAAAAACATAAGTAAAAGAATCTATACCAATAAAACCTGGACTAGGACAATATTCCGCTAAATAACTATCCGTATCAAAACTAGCCACTCCATTTAACGGAGCTATCCCTACACTGATGCTTGTCGTATCTATTTGGTTGGTACCTAGGTCATTCCCCAAAACTTCTAACACCCGACAAGTATTTGCAGGCGTCATGGTAACATCGTCTTGTGCTTCAATTGGGCAACCTCCTAACTGAATCTCCAGTTCATATTCTTCTCGTGCAAAAAACCAAGTATTAATTGTATTTAGGTCGCCAAAATCTTTATTCGTCCACGAGTGACAAGGTACGCCACAACCATTAAATGGATCTTCATTTGTTTGGGTAATTCCCGTTCCGTAAGTATCCGGAATATTTGTATCATCATAATAAATCTTTTTGGGACTTCCATTATTAGGCAAAGGTCGAATAGTTGTTACATCATAACCACTCAAAGTATACTCCGCATCATAAATAGGAAAATGATAAATACCTTGTGTATACCGAACTAACAAATCTGCATTTTCAATATCTGCTGCCCCTCCTACCTTATTACCGAAACCATCTCTACCATCCCAAGGTACACATCGAATATAAGGAGGTTGTTCTCCAGGAATTGGTTCCACTTTAAAAGCAATCAATACATCTGCCGAGCCAATGTCGTAAACAAAATCTCCTGAAGTTCTATCTAAATCAATTAAAACATCAATCTGTCCAGGTTCTGTCATCACGCCTTCTACACATGCTGTTCCATTGTCACAGGCAAAAAGTTTCGGAGTAATCGAAAATTGTCCCAATACTCCTGATGGATAAACGTTAATATCAGGGTCATTTAAAAATATGCGATGTTGAGCTGCGGACGAGCGAATACCATTTAAAGATTTTCTATCTTCAATGACATTATTAGTTTGAGTTGTCCCTGCATCATTAAATACCACATTAAAGGCAGCAGGTTGAAATCCGGCTCCTGCAAAGTCTACAGCAGTTACAATATTTTGATCTGTATAAACAAAAAAGTTTCCGTTAAAAGGTCTATCAAACCAAGTATAATCTGGATTTAAACCACAAGAAGTTGAAGGAGCAAAAAGTGCCCAATTTTTTGAAAACAATCGACCTTCTATGGCAGTAGGATTAGGTGTTTTGGTAGCTACCGTTATGTCAAACCATTCAATTGGTAATGGGTTATTCAAGGAAACTGCATTATTAATTCTACTAAATTCTATATAATAATCACCCGCAGGTAAACCACTAGGGTCAAAAACAAAAGGAGTATATCCAGCACCGCCAATAATTGGTGCAGGGCCCGCAATTGCTTGATTATAAGTGGTAATATTAGCAGTCGTAGCATTTAAAACTTGACCATTAGCACTATCTTGGATAGGGTAAACAATTCTTCCCGTTGGATCCTTAATTCTAAAAAAGCCTGTAATCGGAGTAGAACCATTACAAGGATGATGTCCACTCCCCACTGCTTGGCTAAAGCCTAAGAATAATTGCTCCGTAGCAGGATTATCAATATGCACATATAATCGCTGATTATCAGCTCCATCATAACGTCCAAAATCATTATAAGCAGTAGAATTAGTATAAAGATAAGCTCTATCGGTAGGAGTAGGGGCTAATTGTTTTGTTCCTTCCCCTGATAATTGGAAGGTTAAGAATAAAAAAAGTAGTATAAAAAAGTAAGGAAATTTTGCGTTAGCGTTAAACATAAGGGTTGTCTTTTGAAATAATGCAGATACTTCAACTTAGGCGAATAAAATTGACATCATTATATTGTCAAATTCATTAACCAAATAGACCAAATACAAATATTGTATTTAAGCCATCAACCTTTAATTTTCTACTCTAGGAAGTCATCATAGCTAAAAAGTGTATTCTTTTCTTTTTGCTATTTTCCGACAAATTTTATAAAAATCATTCTCTAATATCTTTATCTGCATATTTCATTCCACATTTCTCTTCATTTGAATCATTTATAAGAAATTATTTTTTTAGACAAAACAAAACATTAGGCTTGTAAGATATTGATAATCAAAATATTAGAAATAAGTATAATTTTAAAAATGTTTCTTTTTTTATTAAAATATTTTTATTTACTTTCTTTAGTATTATTAATCAGCTCATTACATCTTAAAAAAAAATATAATAAAATTTAATATTATAATTAATTATAAAGTTTTTGGCATAGTAATTGCAAAAAATTATAATGTGTAAGTTTTGGTTAAAGAATTGTAAGATTCGTTTTTTCCAGCCCATGAAGAGTCATGGGCTTTTTTTTTGCCCATTACTAAAAGTTGGCATTTTTAAGGCATTCTCCATTACTCATTCCTCCATAGAGGAATCTTGTTTATGCTGATTACCTCCTACCCTATTATTCCAAGCATGAATAGAATCTCGTCTAGCTGCATATTTTTCTAAAAAGATAGGAATCGCCCGACTAGCTAAGGTACTAGGTGCATTCGTTAGCACACAAATTCCCAGTTTTTCTTTTGGGTAAATCAAAATTTCTCCTCTATACCCATTTACAAAACCGCCATGATAAATCAACGTATCTTGTGCATTGGTCAATATCCGCCAACCTAACCCATAAAAAGCGTCATCAACCATTGGCCAATTGTGAAAATATCGGTTTTTATTATTCGTATTAATTCGAGGTGTAAAGATTTCGTTTAGCGTCTTTTGTTGAATCACCTCAGGTCTGTTTCCCAATAAAAGTTGTAACCATTCTCCCATATCTGCAATACTAGCATTTACCCCTCCCGCAGGAATAGCATTATAGTACTTTTTAGAGATTGGTCGTTGTCGCCAGTTTTTATCTCCTCCACGATGTGGCAACGCAATGTTCTCGCCTTGGATAAAAGATTCATAAGTAGTAGAAGTATTAACTATTTCTAATGGGTCTAACAATTCTTCTTGAAAGATTTGCGATAAAGATTCCTCCTTTACAACTTCCATAACTTCTCCAATTAAACTATAAGAAGCATTCTGATAAGCATATATTTCTCCTTCTTTTCCAATCAGTTTAACTTTTTTTAATTGCCTAGTTATTTCTCGAATACTTAAACCCGCTTCTACTAGATTGGTGTATGCATGATAAGGTAAACCAGAAGATTGGGATAGCAAATGAATTAAGTTCACTCGTTCTGATTGCTCCGAATCCTTTAAAACAAATTCGGGTATAAATTGCTTAACTTTATCTGTCCATTTTAAGTCTCCTTTTTCTACTAAAATTCCCGCTAATACCGCAGCAAAGCCCTTTGACAAAGAACCAATTCTAAATACCGTATTAACATTCACTGAATCAGTAGAAAAAGCAGCTTTAGTACCGTGTCCTGAGCGTTGTAAAACAGTCGTATCTTGAATAATAACTAAGCCTGCACCTGGTGTTTCTGTTTGTGCTAAAATGGTTTGAAATGCTTGCAGGTAATCCGCTGAAAATGCTTGTAAATGAGGATTTTTAGGTAGTGGTTTTGGAATATCTTTTTGAGGATTTGTACAATTAAAAAAGCAAAAAAACAATAAAAATAAAGGGTATATTTTTTGATTCATGGATTAGTCGTAAAACGCCGTAATTGGTAATTATTTTTCTTAAAAATGGACACTATGAGAAAAGGTTGGACCGCTTACTTTTTGGGGAGTCAATTATCCCTCAAAAGTTTCCTAGTGTCTAAAACGTAAGCGATTCATTGCTTCCAATATTTGAAAAACGGAAAGCAATGAATCGTTAAAATCTACTTATTCAATAAATAGAAACTTCAAATTCAATTTAATAAACCCCATTCATAAATCCTCCGTCCACGACAATCGTCTGCCCTGTAATATATCTACTTGTAGGAGATAATAACCAAACTGCTAAAGCTCCCATATCGGCGGGATTCCCCATTTGTCCCGATTTCATATTACTAATAAATGCTGATTTAATAACGGCAGCAGGCTGCCCCGTTTGCTCTGCTCTTTTATTAAAAATACGGTCTACCGCCGAAGTATCGTGATATCCTGGACCTAAAATATTCATCGTTATACCATGTTGGACAACTTCAGTTGAAAGCGTTTTCACAAATCCAACAACTGCCATTCTGATGGAATTACTCAACACCAAATTGGGTATTGGTTGCTTCACAGAGACGCTCTCTATATATACCAATCGCCCATATGCTTGTTCAATAAATTTAGGCATCAATCGCTTGGTCAAATCTACTTTCCAACGCAAAACAGATTTATATGCACCATCCCATTCTTCCAAAGTCGCTGCCATAGCAGGATTAGCAGGAGGACCACCCGCATTAATTAAAACACCCGCCAAATGCCTATCTCCTACTTTTTTTAAAATCTTATCTAGCGTCTTTGGTTCAGTTATATCCCCAGTTATAGTTTCTACTTGTGCTTTATATTTCTTTTTAAAGGTACTTAATTTAGTAGCGGTTCTAGCAACCGCAATCACATTTGCCCCTTCTAGGACTAGTTTTTCTGCAATTGCCGCACCAAATCCTCCAGTAGCGCCGCCAACAATAAATAATTGATTATCAATTTGTAAATCCATGATGCTGTTTATTTTAGTAAACAATTAGAAAATTTTAATCGCTTTTTCTGGGGGTAAACTTACTGCAAAGTAGGAAAGCTTAAAAATTATTTCGTTACTTTGAATCAGTATATTTTCTTATAGTATTCTGTAAAAATAGATGATGGTTCAAAATTTAAAAGCGACCTTCCCTTATCTATTAATCTGTACTTTTGTCAACATCTCTAAAATCAAGAACCGTGTCTACAAGGGTTTTCTTATAAAAAATATTTCATTAATTGTCGATAGTCAAAAGGGCTTCCGCAAGAATAAAAAGGACAAAAATTATAACTACTCCTCCTAATCGATGCTTTCTAGTTCAAAAATTGGCAGTTGTCCCTTTTTGAAAATTATAAATTGAAAATTACCAAAACGAGTGCTTTTACATTTTTATAAGAAAACACTTCCG
>JAULCF010660360.1:0-10558 GCA_032361265.1 Devaleraea mollis | reverse complement strand
ATCGCCAAGAAGAGCACTGCCAATACCGGCAGGTCGACGACCCACGACACCAACGCAGAGTCGGCGGCCAGCTTGATGGCAAGGCCAACAATGCAAAGCGGGTAGAACGCCACGGCCGCCTTTCGATAGAGGCTCCGCCAACCGCTGAACTCGGCCAAACGAACCTTGGTCACCGGCACCACGCCTTCGACCACGGTTCGAAACAATCGACGATGGCGCACGTGCACTCGGGCATCGGCCGGCTCGCCCGTCTTGCAACACACTGCCGGGAGCTCGCCGGAAACGAAGACGTCGAGCGGCAGAGAGATCGAGGCGGTCGAGTCCTGGTCCATCTGCAGAATCGCCACCGCAGCGGCAGCACCAGCGATGGCGAAGATGATGACAGCGGTCAGCGGATCCATCGCCACATCATCGCACGCACCCGCCACCAGCGGCACCCCCGCCCCTGAGCCCACCGTGCGTTTCAGTCAGGCAGGAGAGGGACGCTGCGGTCCGAGCGATTGACCAGCGTGGTACGACCGATCGATCGCTTGCCGAATCGATCTCGGATCTGATCCATCGCCGCATCGAGTTCGACCGGGCGACGATCATCGAAATCGAAGGCCATCTGGATCGCCGAATCATCGGTGAGGCCGGACACCGATATTCCAATCTTGGTGAGCCCTCTTCGCTCGGCTTCGGTCCAGACCCCGTCGAGCAAACTCCGGGCCGTGGCCAGAATCGGCTCGGTCGACGATGTTGCCTGCCCCAAGGTTCGAGAACGTGTGGCCGATTGGAAGTCACCGAAGCGAAGCCGGAGCACCACGGTGCGGGCCACGCGATCGGCGTTACGTAGCCGATGACTGACTCCGTCGACGACTTCGAGCAGCACGGCATCGCAGTCCTGCCGATCGAGACCGCCGCGACGGCCGCGATAGGGGAACGATCGCTGCGACCCAATCGATCGACGGCGGCGGCCTGTGTCGATCCGACGAGGGTCTCGGTTGTGTGCGAGCGCGTACAGATGATGACCGGAGCCCGGGCCGAGAATCGAGACCAACACGTCTTCGTCAAGCTCCGCCACTTGCGCAACGGTAGAGAGGCCGCGGTCGTTGAGCTTCTGCGCCGTGACTGCGCCAACGCCCCAGAGGCTCCGCACCGGCAGCGGGTGCAAGAAGTCGAGCTCACCGCCGACCGGGACGACCAGAAGTCCGTCGGGTTTGCTGGCACCGCTGGCGACCTTGGCCAGGAACTTGGTCGACGCAACGCCGATGCTGATCACCAGTCCGACTTCGTTGAGCACACGCGCTCGGAGATGCTGAGCGATACCCACCGGACCACCACGCAACCTCCGCAATCCGGTGACATCGAGGAACGCTTCGTCGATCGACAGACCCTCGACCTCGGGCGTGGTGTCACGGAAGATCTCGAAGACTGCAGCGCTGGCCTCGGAGTACGCCGCCATGCGGGCCGGCACTTCGATGATCGCGGGGCAGCGCCGTCTCGCCTCTCCCCCGCTCATGGCAGTCCGCACGCCCATGGCCCTGGCCTCGTAGCTGGCAGCCAGCACCACGCCACCACCGACCATCATTGGACGGTCTCGAAGCGAAGGATCGTCACGTTGTTCGACCGAGGCGTAGAACGCATCGAGGTCAGCGTGGAGAATGGAACGCTGGTCTGCGGACGTCGAGATCATCGAACATATGTTCGCATAGAGACTCTCGACCAGCAAGGACTCCCCCAAACAATGGTCCCGCGTGACAGATGTGCCCTCGATCCATAGTGTGACTGGTGACACATCTTGCTGGACACCGGTCCACCGAGAGGCAGCAACAATCAGAAGGGGACTCTGACATGCGACTGCGATTCGGCACCTTTATGGCGCCATTCCATTCACCTGACCACAATCCAACACTGGCGCTCGAAGGGGACCTCGAGCTGCTCCAGCACATGGACAGACTCGGCTTCGATGAAGCCTGGATCGGGGAACACCATTCCGCCGGCAGCGAGATCATTGCCTCGCCAGAGATCTTCATCATGGCGGCCGCCGAACGAACGAAGAACATCAAACTCGGCACCGGCGTGGTGTCGCTGCCGTACCACAACCCCCTCTGGGTAGCTGAGCGCATGGTGCTGCTCGACCACCTCACACGGGGTCGGATCATGTTCGGCGTTGGCCCTGGGGCGTTGCCCACCGATGCCGCCATGCTCGGGCTCGAGCCGACGCAGATGCGGCCGCTGCTCGAGGAGTATCTCGAAGTGGTGATGCACCTCCTTACCTCCGAGGAGCCCATCAGCTACCAGAACGAACGCCTCACATTGAAGGACGCTCGCCTTCACCTGCGGCCCTACTCCGAACCTCTCTTCGACATGGCCATCGCCGCCGTGGCCTCACCATCGGGCGCCAAGCTCGCCGGCCGATACGGCCACGGCGTGCTGTCACTCGGCGCCACGGTCGCCGTCGGCATGGACGTGCTGGCCCATCACTGGGACGTGCAGGAAGAGACGGCCGCCACCTTCGGCCAAGTCGCCGATCGAGCGAAGTGGCGCCTCGTCGGGCTCATGCACCTCGCCGAAACCGAGGAGCAAGCAAAGGAAGAGGTGAAGTACGGCATCACCCAGTGGTTCAAGTACTTCCAGGACGTGGCGGCGTTCCCACAGATGGCCGTCGACGGCGCCGACATCGACGAGATGATCGAGTTCGTCAACGGAGGCCTTGGCGTCATCGGCACGCCGGAACAGGCCGTTGCCCAGATCGAAACGCTGCTCGAGCAGTCCAATGGCGGCTTCGGCGCCTACCTCACATTGGCCCACAACTGGGCCAACCCCGAGGCCACGAAGAAGAGCTACGAACTGTTGGCTCGCCACGTCATGCCCCGGTTCCAGAGCAGCGGTGGCGGCTTGGTCGAAGCAGCCAACCGAGCCCAAGCGGTGCGCCCGGCCCTGGCCGAGCAACAGATGGTGGCAGTGGAAGAAGCCACCGAACGCTACGAGGCCGAGAAGGGCGCCATCGTCCTCACCTAGCCACGCACCCGACGTCCGCTTCTGTCACGATTTGCTCTCACTTCTGAGAGTCGATCGTGACAGAACGGGTATCAGTCGGCGCTGCGACCGACGACAAACATCCAGATGCCGCCGACGATGAAGAAGGCCGCAGCGAACATCAAGATGGCACCAATTGCGCCACCGATGAGCGGCACCCAGGTGAAGAGATTGCGGATCAAGAAAGCGATCACTCCGACGATGATCAGCGTGAGTCCTGGACGATCGACGATGAAACCCATGGTGAATCCTAACGAAAGTGGAGTGGAGGCTCAGAAGCCGGGAACTCCCCGCTGACATCAGTCGTTGGGGAGGGCAACAGTCATCACAACGCCATCGGCGCCGATTGGGTTCCCTGAAGGCGTCAACACGTTTCGACAAGAAGAGGCAACGGCATGGTCACCACGCTCACCGACATCAGTCCCATCTCCTGGGAGCACCCCACCGACCGCGCTGCGCTCGGGGCCCTTCAGCAGATTCCCGGCTTCGACTCGCTGCTTCGCAAGGTCGTTGGCATGTTCGGTGAACGCAACATTCGGATGAGCTATCAAGCCGAGGCCATCAAGGTCGGACCGTCGCAATACCCCGACATCCACGACCAACTCCTTCGCGTCTGCGAAGTGCTCGACACTGATGTGCCGCCGCTCTACATCTCCCAGACGCCACTGGCCAACGCCGGCGCCGTCGGTATGGACAACCCGTTCATTGTCTTGAACTCGTCGCTCATCGAACTCTCCAAGCCTCGCGAGATCCGGGCGGTCCTCGGCCACGAGGTCGGCCACATCATGAGCGACCACGCCTTGTACCGCACGCTGCTGTTCCTCTTGCTCGCGTTCGCTCGGCCATCGGTCCCGGTGTTGGGACAGGCGGTCCTGCCAATCACGCTCGCCCTCCAGGAGTGGAGCCGGAAGGCCGAGATCTCCTGTGACCGCGCCGGACTGCTCGCCACCCAGAAGCCCAACGCGTCCTACGGTTTGCTCGCTCTGATGGCGGGCGGCATCCGCGGTCGTGAAGGTCAGATCAACCTCGATGCCTTCATCGCCCAGTCCGACGAGTATCTCGACGCCGAAGGCCTCGACGCGTATTACAAGTTCATGGGCACGCTCGGCCGATCCCACCCGTTCCCTGTGGTACGAGTCGCTGAACTCCGACGCTGGATCGACAGCGGTGCCTACGGAGCAATCGTCGACGGCGACTACGTCAAGCGGTCCGACGACCACCAGTACCTCGAAGACGTGAACGAGGCCCGGCGCAACTTCTCTGACACAGCATCGAACGTCTTCGAAGACACCGAGCGCTACGTCAACACTGCGCTGCTCGGATTCGCCGATCGGGCATCGAAGCTCTTCAACGCTGGTGCGACCCCAACTGCCGACGACGGCGCCGAGCAAGACGACTAGCGTTCAGGCGTCGGGGCGGCCGATGCCAGCTTCGAGGGCGGCGATCACTGCTTGCACTCGATCACGAACACCAAGCTTGGACAGCACCCGTCCGAGGTGCGTCTTCACCGTTGCTTCGCTGAGGTAGAGCGCCTCCGCGATTTCGGCGTTGGAACGGCCAGCTGCGAGCTGCTGCAGCACGTCGAGCTCTCGCTCGGTGAGGTCGGCGATACCAGGCACGTCGTCACGGGTCGGCGGCAACATCGCGCCGCGAGCCTGATGCAGCACCATCCGGGTGATCGCTGGCGAGAGAACGGAGTCTCCAGCAGCGACGACGCGGACGGCGTCAACCAAGTCATCGGCCGACGCATCCTTGAGCATGAACCCAGCGGCGCCCGCCTGAATGGCCTCGGTGACGTATTCATCGAGCCCAAACGTGGTGAGGATCACGACCTGGGGGCCATCGAGAAGTTCGACGATCGCTCGCGTTGCACTGATGCCATCGAGCTCCGGCATGCGGATGTCCATCAACACCACGTCGACCAAACGATCTCGACACAGCTCGATGGCCTGATGACCATTCGTCGCCTCGCCGATGACCGTGATGTCGTCCTCGTGATCGAGGATCAAACGGAACCCTGTTCGCACCATCTCGAGGTCATCAACGATGGCCACCCGAATCATGCTGATGCTCCTGAGGTTTGCAGCGGCAAGACCGCTCGCACGCCGAATCCTTGCCTGGACTGTGGCCCGGTCTGCAGCGTGCCACCGAGCACGGCGACTCGTTCACGCATACCGGTGAGGCCGGTCCCGTGCTCAGAATCCAATAGAGCCAACTTCCCTGATCCATCATCATCAATCTCGAGGACGAGGCTCGGTCCTTCGATGGCGACACGAAGGTCAACCACGGCGTGAGGCCCCGCATGGCGGATCACGTTGGTCAACGCTTCTTGCACGATGCGGTAGGCGCTGACCGCCAACGCAGCCCCCACGCTGCCAGCCTCGGGTATCGGCTCGACCAGGTTGATGGTGACACCGACCTTCTCGGTGGCAGCGATGAGTCCGGGAAGATCCTCGAGCGATGCTGCGGGGCCGAGCTCGACATCGGCATCGTCTTCGCGCAGTCCCGACAGCACTCGGCGAACGTCGGCCAAGGCAGTCCGGGCAATGACCCCCGACGCTTCAGCGGCTTCGATCGCCACACTCGGGTCCGATGGGCCAACGCGTTTGGCCGCCTCAGACCGAACGGCGATGACCGACAGCGAGTGTCCGACGATGTCGTGCAGCTCGCGAGCGACGCGTTGCCGCTCAGCAACAGCGGCTCGTTCCTGCACGACGGAGCGTTCCATGTCGGCAACAGCGAGGTCGGTCGCCAGACGGGAGGCGGCGGAGCGTTGATCGGCGACGTTGACCCCGAGCACGATGGCGCACACGCACGTCAGCGCCGTGACCAACAACAGGTCGATGGTGACATCGGGGGCGGTGAGGACACCGAGAACGGTGGTGAAGACCAACGCAGCCGACGCGCCGATGGCAAGTCGACGACTACGAGCACTGTTCTCGGTGGCCGCGGTGTAGATCAATACCAGAGGTGCCAGGAACGGGGACGACAGGCCGATGACCCACACCACCAATTGGGCGGCGACGGAAACGATCGTGGCACGCGTCGTGTGCGATCGCCGGAACGCGACAGCAACCGACGGGCTGACCACGAGCAGCCACTCCCACCATGCGCTGGGGTTCAGGTCGCCGGTACTGCTGCCCCCATCGCCGGCCACGACGCCCAACACGGCGACACCAACGAGGCACGCCGCAAGCAATGCGTCCGACCAACGCCAGTTCAGGGGCCCCCGCTGAGGGGACGGAGTCGCTTGTGCCACCTAGAGGAACCTAGTGCCAGCGCCGAAGATGAACATCGCCTGATGGTCTGCCTGCGGTCATCCAAACGGATGACCGCATTCAGTCTCTGAAACGATCCCCGCTACGGTCACGCTATGGCTGCAACACCGACCAACTGGGACGTCTTGATCGACCGGGACGACCTCCACCACCTCACGACGCGAGAAGCGCCCTCACGGCCACTCGACGACGGTGAAGCCCGGTTGAAAATCGATGCCTTCGGACTCACCGCAAACAACATCACCTACGCGGCATATGGCGACATGATTGGCTACTGGGGTTTCTTCCCGGCAGCACCCGGAGACGATGGAGTGAACTGGGGCCGCACACCGGTCTGGGGTTTCGCTGATGTCGTCGAGTCCACCGTTGGGGCTCTGGAAGTTGGACAGCGTGTCTACGGCTACCTGCCGATGTCGACCGAGCTCATCGTGCAGCCCGCTCGCATCAGCGAGTCCGGGTTCTTCGACAGCAGCGCCCACCGGGCCGAGCTGCCCGCGACCTACAACCGCTACGCATTGACCTCGGGCGACACGGGCTACTCCCCCGATCTCGAAGACGCCCAGATGTTGCTGCGGCCGCTGTTCTTCACGTCGTTCATGATCGATGACTTCCTCGACGACAACGACTTCTTCGGTGGCCTCACCGTGATCGCGACCAGCGCTTCGAGCAAGACGGCCTTCGGCACAGCCGAGCTGCTGTCCAAGCGCGACGGCGTGACCGTGGTCGGTCTCACCTCGCCGGGCAACGTCGAGTTCTGCGAGAGCCTGGGCACCTACGACGCAGTGTTCACCTACGACCAGATCAACCAACTCGAGGCCGAGACCCCTTCGGTGCTCATTGACTTCGCTGGTAATCGTCCGGTGATCGTTGGCATCCACGCTCGACTCGGCGACAGTCTCAAGCACTCCGCCACTATCGGCGGTACGCATTGGGACGTCGAAGCCGGCGCCGACCCGCTCGAGGGACCAGAACAGACCTTCTTCTTCGCCCCGGCGCAGATCGAGAAACGCAATGCCGAGTGGGGCGGCCCTGAGCTCGAGGCTCGCCTGGGTGCCGCTTGGGTCCCGTTCGTTGAACGGACCAACGAACTGCTCACGGTCGAGCACAGCGACGGACCCGATGCCGTCATCGAACGATTCCTCGAACTGCTCGACGGCAAGACACCGCCGTCGATCGCCTACGTCCTACGCCCCTGAGGGCGCCTCCGCCCTGCGCCGCTGATGGCGGCCTGGCCGAAAACGAAAAGTGCCAACCTGTCTGGGGCCTCTCCACCCCAGTCAGGTTGACGTCGATAATTGTAACAGGGTGTGGCTGCACCGCTAATTGCGGTTCTGCGTCAATTCGTACTCCCCGGCGGTCAGCGGAGAGCTCGCACCGGGGTCACAACTCGATGATGATCGTGACCGGGCCGTCGTTCACGAGATCGACCTTCATGTCGGCACCGAATCGACCTGTTGGCACCGTGCCACCGAGCGCTTCGAGCCTCGCCACAACCGACTCGATGAGCGGCTCCGCTTGCTCGGGACGAGCCGCTGCCATGAAGCTCGGCCGGTTGCCCTTCTTTGCATCGCCGTAGAGCGTGAACTGGCTGATCACCAGCACTTCGCCGCCAACATCGGCGACAGCCAGGTTCATCTTGTCGTCAGCATCGGTGAAGATGCGCAGCTTCCAGAGCTTGTCGGCGAGCTTCACTGCCTCAGCTTCGGTGTCTTCATGGGTAACCCCGACGAGAACACACAGGCCTTGGCCAATCTCCCCGATCACTTCGCCATCGACGGTGACCGACGCTCGTTTCGCTCGCTGAACAACTGCACGCATCCGGTCAGTGTGCCCCGGACATGCTCAGCGAAGAACGAGTTCCTCCACAAGCGTTTCTGTATTGGCCGCTGCAACGAGGCCGACGACCATCACGGTTGGCGAAGGGAACGGACAACCGGTCTCGGCGACCTCGCCGAGTGTCGAACGCTCATCGGCCTGTGTCGGCGTCCCCGCCGCGTGAATGAAGGCCACCGGTTCGTCGTTCGCTTTGCCCGCTGCGATCAACGACTTCGCCAGTGAGCGAGCCGTGGATGCCGCCATCAGCACGACCAACGTCGAGCCCGAAGCGGCCAGCGCAGTCAGGTCGTGCTCGTGGGTATCGGCCAGGTGCCCGGTCATCACGGTGAAGGACGACGCCCATCGTCTGTCGGTCACGGGAATCCCCGCGAGTGCAGGTCCGCCAAGCGCTGAGGACACACCGGGGACGACCGCTACCTCGATCCCAGCAGCGGTCACCGCGTCGACCTCCTCGCCACCCCGCCCGAACACAAATGGATCGCCACCCTTCAGCCGCACCACGTGGCTGCCTGACTTGGCACGCTCGATGAGCAGGTCATTGATGTCGTCCTGGGTCGCTCCGAAGCCCTTGCCCTTTCCGACCGGCAGGCGCTCGGCGGCGGCTGGTGCGAGATCGAGCAACGCCGGATCGGCAAGACGGTCATAGACCACCACGTCAGCAGCAGCCAACGCTCGCGCCCCGCGGACCGTGATGAGGTCGGCACCGCCGGGGCCTGCACCTACGAGCGTGACCGATCCCGCCCGCAACGGTGTTGTTGCGTGAGCGAACTCTGCTTCGAATCGACGCCGGACTTCATCGAGCGCATGAGCTCGACCACAACGGACGGCGGCGAGACCTGGCTCGAAGTACAGCTGACGCCAGGCTGCGTAGTCGTACCGATACGTTCCTGCCTCACGCAGATTTGCTCGAGCCGTTCGGGCGTGTTCGAACAGCGGGGTCACGTCATCGGGCAGTGCATCTCTGACTAAAGCTGTGAGCTCTTCACGCACGAACCGCGAGCCAGCGGGTGTCGCTCCCCCCGTGGTGATGGCAATGGTTGCGGGTCCCCGCCGGATGACCGCAGGGACCGTGACATCACAGTTTTCCCTGTCGTCTACAGCATTGACCACCACACCCCACGGCTTGGCCCATTGCCGTAGCCGTCGATTCACTCGGCCATCGCCGGTTGCCGCTACGAGCAGGGCGGCTCGACACATGTCGGTCGGCCGAGCCTTCCGGCGCATCAGACGAAGGCGACCCTGCGATGCGAGATCCTCGAGACGATCAGACGGCGTTGGGTCGACCACCACGATGTCGGCACCCGTTCCGAGCAGCGTTTCGACCTTCGCCGTGCCGATCGAACCTCCACCAACGACCACGACCTTTCGGTCGTGCAGACGCCAAGCAAGCAGGTAGGGCTGGGGAGTTTCCACAACCCGAACGCTACGAAGCACCCATTCCGTGGTCGTGTGCGTGGTGTTACGCCCGCGTGAACGACTGCACACCCTTGTCGGTTCAGCTCGTGAGCTGAGCATTCTGAAGACATGCCCCTGCCGTCGACCCCGCCCACGCTCGCCACGTTTGCGGTGGGCGTGACCGCCGAGCGACGAGCCGATCAACAGATCCGATTTCTTTCGGCGAGAGGCGCGACCGTTCAGCACGCTGCCGTCCTGCGAACCATCGATCACACCGAACGCCCGGAAGTCATCGCCGCTGGATTGGCCATGATCGACACCCCTCCCGACGTACTCGTCGTCCAGACCGGGCAAGGGCTGCGTTGGTGGCTCGATGCGGTGGGCGATGCGGCACCGAACCTCATCAAGGCACTCCAGCAGAGCGCCATCTGGTGTCGTGGGATCAAGGCATCGAGCGCCTGCCGCAGCGCGGGCCTGGAGGTTGCCTGGCAGGCCCCGGGCGAATCGACCGCCGACATGATCGGCCACTTGCGAGACACTGATCTCCGCTCGTTGAGCGTCGCGATTCAAATGGACGGCAACGATGACCGTTCCATCGTGGAGGCAGCGTCGGAAGCGGCTGACGTGGTCAGTCTCGACCTCTACTACTACCTATTGCCGGAGGATCTCCGCGCCGCCACCGGCCTCGTCGATGCCGTGATCACTGGCCGCCTGCACGCCGTCACCTTCACTGCTTCACCCGCCATCCGCCATCTTCGCGAGGTGGCAGCGATCATCGGTCGGCAACTCGAACTCGATGCTGCGTTTCAGCAGCAATGCATCGCCGCAGTCGTCGGCCCTGTGTGCGCCGCCACCGCTCGAGATGCGGGCTGGTCCAACATCATCGAACCGGAGCGGGCTCGGTTGATGCCGATGCTCGAAACGCTGGAGTCGGCTCTGACTTCGTAAGTGCCGGCATCGTGAGTTCTGATGTCGCCGGCTGCAGCGCCACCGCGGTGTACTTGAAGCCGGGGATCTTGCTGATCGGG
>JAULCF010660249.1:0-10558 GCA_032361265.1 Devaleraea mollis | reverse complement strand
CCTGATCACCGAACCAAGAGGGCTGCAGGGGTCATTCCTGCAGCCCTCGTCTTTTCGCGTATGACATGCTGTTCGTCGGGGATCGAAGGGAACGGCGATGGCGAACGACGAACGCATCATGATGCGCAATCCGAACACCGGACGAGACGACACCACGATCAAACGGGCGATCTATGAGCCCGTCAGTGCGGCAATCCTGAACGCGCTTGACGATGGGCCGTTGCCGAACGCTCAGTTGTCCGGTGAAGTCGAACAGCGCACCGCACCGCAGCTATGGGAAGACGCTTCGCTCATATGGTTCACCACCACAGTCAAGTTGCACCTCGAGGCCACGGGCATGCTCACCAAGAAGGGCAGTCCACAGGTCCTGTCGATCACCGATCAGGGCCGTGCCACGCTCACATAATCGAAAGAGGTACGAGCTCTCGGGAAGATGACTACGGTGAAGGGGGTTACTTCTTCATACAGATCACCGAAGAGTTCCAGGAAGATCACGCATGAACATCGACATCACCCCCAACGCCGAACAGCTGCTCGCCAAGCGCGGCGGAGTCATGACTATCGACTTCATCTCGGCGGTTGGTTGAGGCAAGGTTGCCGAGGTGTCGGTCGACACCAATACAAAAGGTAAGAACCTGGCCCCGTACCGCAATCTGCGGCACGAGGACTTCAAGATCCTGATGGCCCCCAAGCTGATTGGTTTGGCCCAAGCCATGCGGGTCGATGTCAAGGGCGGGCTGCGCAAGCGCCTGGTCGTAGAACTCGACGACGGCACCGGCGGAGCCTGCGCCATCTAGCAAGCGGTCCACCTGGCCGCGTTAGCGAGGCAGCGGTCTGCTGCCCGCGTGACACGCTTGGTCATCAGTAGTCTTTGAGCGTGCCCGAAGAGTACTACGCCACCTATTTCCCCGATATTGCGGCCGCCCGGGTGCAGTTCATCAACAATATGGCCAACGACACCTGGGTCGATGATCATCAGGCCAGCGGGCGACGGTACAAGAAGCTCGCTCGTCAATGGCGCGAGCGGGAAATCGAGTTCGTCACCACCTGCTCGAATCCGCGTGAACTCTTCCTCTTCGTCGATACCTACAACTGGGACAAGGGCCAAGATCTGCTGAAGGCCATTGCGGTGAACCCGGCATGCGACTGGAGCACGGCACTCGCCATCTTCTGGGCTGCCAGTCCGACGCACTTCCAGAAGTACCCCAGTCGTGAACATGCGAAGGAGTACGAGCGAAACGATTGGGACTTCGTCATTGCGTTGCTCAATCGACTGAACGCAGGGGTCTATCAGCCGCCAGCGACGCCATTCGATCCATTCGACTGGGATGCCAAGGACGCGAACGCACCCGGCAGCTACTGGATGATCCCGCCGTACCTGTGTGAGCCCATCGTCGTCTGACATGGCGCATGGGGCCAAGAGTTAACAGGTTCTGCGGGCCCGCAGGCCGCCTGGCCGTATAACCTGCGCTGATGGATATTGAATTCTGGGTTGACCCTATTTGACCGTGGTGCTGGGTGACTGCCCGTTGGGTAGTCGACGAAGTACAACCACACCGCGACGTGAATATCACGTGGCAATCGATCAGCTTGCTCGAGAAGAACAAGCCTGCTGAAGACAGCGACTACTTCGCACCGGTGCAGTTCACGCACAACCTGTTGCGAGTGATCGAAGCCATCCGCAAGGGCGAGGGTGAAGCTCGCGTCAAGGATGCCTACTGGGAGTTTGCGTCGCGAATTCACCACGACAAGCAGCGCCAAGACACCTTCGACGTTGCCGATGCGCTTGCTACGGCTGGCTTCGATGCCTCGTACGCCGAAGCCTTCGACGACGAGTCTTACGACGATGTCATCCGGGCTTCGATGAAAAAGGGCCTCGATCTCACCGGCGACGATGTCGGTACGCCGATCATCGCGCTCGACGACGACAACGGCGACCGGGTGGCGCTCTTTGGTCCCGTGATCTCTCGGGTGCCAACAACAGAGCAGTCGCTGAAGTTGTGGGACGCCTTCGTTGGCGCTGCACAAATACCTGGCTTCTGGGAGCTCAAGCGCACCCGCACCGAAGGTCCTGAGTTCGGCGAGCGCCCAAGTTGAAACCACGCTGCCCGGGACGTCCGCAATGATTAGCTCGGGCAGCTCACAGGAACTACCGCGTATCGGCCGTCGGCCAGCAGGGCTGCTTGCCCCGCTGGCTGGCGGTCTGATCGCGTTTTCGATGCCACCGTGGGGATGGTGGCCGTTGGCGTTTATTGGCGTGGCAATCTTGGATCGCCTGCTGGCGAATCAGCCCCGCAAAGAACGCTTCAAGCGCACCACCATTGTTGGCGTGTGGTGGCTCTATCCCGCCACCTTCTGGATGTGGGACATGACCATCCCGGGGTATCTGCTCCAGGGTCTGATCTTCTCCATGCTCTACGGCGCTGTAGCGGCGGCAGTCCCATCGACCACCGGCCGTCGCGTCGCGCTTCCAGCTGCGCTGGTTCTTGCCGCGCTCGTGCGCTGGAACTGGCCTTTTGGCGGGGTGCCCCTGGCCAGCTTGGCAATCAGCCAGTCCGATGCGCCACTGGCCCAAACCGCACGCGTTTTCGGATCGCTCACCATCGTGGCCCTGGTTGGCGTTGGGGGAGTAGCGCTCAGCGCTGCGGTCCAACGCAACTGGCGAGACACCGCGGTCGGCGTTGGTGTGCTCGTGTTGGCGACGCTCGTCACCATCGTGGCACCGCACGGCCAAGCCATCGACACCATCGACATCGCCATCGTGCAAGGCGGCGGTCCGCAGAACACGCGGGCCGCGAACACCAGTTCCCGAGACGTCTTCGTGCGCCACCTCGAAGCCAGCCAGGATGTCGAAGGTCCCGTCGACTTTGTGCTCTGGCCCGAAAACGTGGTGCACACCCGGGGCGCGCTCGTCGACTCGTCGGCGTACGACGAACTTGTTGAACTCGCCCAAGAGCTCGACGCACCTGTTATCGCCGGCATTGTCGAGAGCTTCAACGACGAAGGCTTCTTCCTGAACGCGTCGATGACGATCAATCCCGACGGCACCAACTCCGGCCGTTATGACAAGCTGCGGCGAGTGCCGTTCGGTGAGTTCGTGCCGTTCCGTGGCCTGATCGAAGCGGTCGCGCCCGACTTCTTACCCACGAACGATGCCAAGCCTGGCACTGGCCCGGCCATCATCGAGACCGGTGTTGGCACCGCTGCAATCAGCATCTCGTGGGAGGTCTTCCACGACGACCGCACCTACAGCGGCATGAAAAACGGTGGCCTGATCCAGCTCAACCCCACCAACGGATCATCGTTCTGGCTCACCATCGTGCAGACCCAACAGATTGCGTCGTCGCAGCTACGAGCGATCGAGTCAGGCCGCTGGGTGCTGCAAGCAGCGCCTACTGGCTTCAGCGCCATCATCGAACCCGACGGCACCATCGTCGAACGCACGGCCATCTCCGAAGCGCGCGTGCTGCAAGGCCAAGTCGAGCTCCGCGAGGGCAACACCTGGGCCACCCAGTTCACCTGGTATCCGATGTTCATCATCGCCCTCGCGACCTACGCTGCCGCCTGGACCCTCGCCCGCCGACACCCCACGATCGAGTCCGAGCCAGCCACGCGTGACCCAGAAACTGCCAGCTCAGAACTTCACTAACGATGTTGTCGGTCAACACGCGGGTTGGCAGCTGTTAGCTATGTCCTGCAAGAACACAACTTCACGAACGAAGCTTTGAGGCAACAATTTTAGGGCCGCTAGAGGCGCGATGTCCGCGCCTAGACCTCGATCGAAAGGGTGATTGGGCCGTCGTTGATGAGTTCGACCTTCATGTCGGTGCGGAAGCGGCCGGTCTCAACCGGCACGTCGAGCGCTCGTAGCGCGTCGATCACGGCCTCACAGAGCGGTTCCGCGACCTCGGGCCGGGCTGCGTCGACGTAGCCGGGACGACGCCCTTTGCGGGTGTCGCCGTAGAGCGTGAACTGGCTGACCGCGAGCACAGATCCGCCCACGTCGAGCACGCTCAGGTTCATCTTGTCGTCCTCATCGTCGAAGATCCGCAGATGAGCGATCTTCTCGGCCAGCTTGGTGGCCTGCGCGGGCGTGTCGTCGTGTGTGACACCAATGAGCGCTAGTACGCCGTGTTCGATCTCGCCGATGATCTCACCGTCGACACGCACTCTTGCTTCGGACACTCGTTGCACCAGCGCTCGCATGGCACGAGCCTACCGACCTCCGTGTGACCAAAACTGCGTCGTTATCATCGGATAGCGGGTGTTCAAGCGCAGATTTCTAGCTACTCGCGACTGCCGAGCGTGAGGCGTGCGCGCCGTCGTCGTCCGCGTTGTCACACCATGGCGCGACACTGGGTGTTGATCAGCTTCCCCGAGTAGATATCTGCGACGTTGTACCCGCCTGTAGGGCGTCTCGTCGCACATTTCAGACGGGCAAGAACCCAATGACGATCGAAGCGGTAAACCGGCGGCTACGAACCCAACATGGGTTGATTACAACAGAACAGGCGCGTGCTGCTGGCCTGTCACAAGGCCAGATAACCCGCAGGGTCAGCTCAGGTGAATGGAGGGTCGAACGCCGCGGCGTCTATCGGTCTACCGCTGTGCCCGAGAGTTTCGAAGGGCGATGTCTGGCCCTTGTGCTCGGTCGAACCGCGGTTATTTCCCATCGAGCCGCCGCCGCTCTTACGAACCTTGAGCCGTTCCGGCAACCGCGGCCGCATGTGACAATCCCGTATGGGGCGCGAGAGAGTGGCCGCACTATCCATGTCAGTTCTCAGTGGCACCATCGTGACCAGATAGTGCGCCGGGGGGTGCCATGTACCGGTGTCGATCGCACCCTGATGGATTGTGCTGCGACAGAACAACTTCACACTGTGGAAGAGATGGCCGAGTCAGCAATCCGGCAGGGGCTCACATCATGGAAACAGTTCGGCGAATACGTGGTGTGCCATGCCAGACGGGGGCGCGACGGCTCAGCTCGATCCCGAGAGTTGCTCGAGCTTCGGGCCGGCACCCCAACTGTCACGAGGTCCATGTTCAGTCTGCGCGTGTCCCGACTTCTTGTTGGTGCCGGGATCCCGAAGCCTGTCGTCGAGTATCCGGTCCGAACCAAATCAGGGCGGCACATCCTTGCGGTCGATCTCGCGTGGCCAGCACAGAAGAAGGCCTGGGAGCTTGATGGCCTCGAGTGGCACTTTGGACGGGCCGACGTTCACCGCGACAAAACGAAGCGCAACGATGTGAAGGCACAAGGGTGGGGGATCCAAGAGATTCTGTGGGACATGTACGTAAACCAGCCCGACCAACTCATCACCTGGGCCCGCGACTTCCTAGCGGCATGATCGAAATCTGCGACGTTGTGCTGGCTAGCCGGGTGTTGGGTCGCAGGTTTGTTCGCCTGGTGGGGGCGGGGCGTGGAATCTGCGACGTTGTGCTCGCTAGCCGGGTGTTGGGTCGCAGATATGAACGGGAGCCGGGGAGCGGGGTCGGGGCGTGGGGGAAGGTGGCTCGATACCCGTTGCTAGGGGGCGAGGGTGAGCAGGGCGATGGCGCCGGCCTTGTCGAGGGGTTCGTTGCCGTTGCCGCACTTCGGCGAGACCACACACGACGGGCAACCGTCGTTGCAGCTGCACGCTCGGAGTAGGTCGAGGGTCGCTCGCAGGTGACGGCCCGCCACCTGGTAGCCGAGTTCGGCGATGCCGGTGCCGCCGGGGTAGCCGTCGTAGATGAAGATCGACGGGTGCGAGGTGTCTTGGTGCATGGCAGTCGACACGCCGCCGACGTCCCAGCGGTCACAGATCGTGAACAACGGCAGCATGCCGATCATGGCGTGCTCGGCGGCATGCAGTGCGCCGGGAAGCTGGCTGGTCACCACGCCCATGTCTTCGCACAGGCGATGTTCGATGGTGTACCAGAACGCTCGGGTCACGAGTCGTTGTGGTTCGAGCTCGAGTTCTTCGTGCGACAGGATCTTGCGGCTGCGGCGTTCGCGCCGTTGATAGCCCGTGATCTGGGTGGTGACTTCGACTTGGCCGAGCATCAGCTCGAGCGGCCCCACGGCCTGCTTGTCGTCGATCGCAAGCACAGAGATATCGGTAGACGAACGAGGCTGGGTGTATTCGTCGTCGCCGACCTGACCGACGACCGCGAGCAGATCGTCGGGGTCGAAGTGATCAACCTTGTAGGTCTGACCGCGATGTAGGTACACCGCGCCTTCGTGCACCAAGCTCGGCGCACGAGACTCATCGACGGTGCCGACGAGCGTGCCGTTGCCATCGATGATCTTGACCTCGTTGGCCGACCCAGACCGCAGGCCGATGCCGCGACTTGGGCTGCCAGAACCAGCCCACATGGCCACCGGCTTATCGTCGTGCAGCCGAGCCACGACAACATCTTTCATGACCAATCGGCGCACGGTGTCGTCGAGAATCTCGGGCCAGTACTGGCTGTCGTCGTGGCCGAGCGGCAACTCGAACGCGGCACACGCGAGGTGCGGATCGGCAATGAACGAATTCGTGACATTGATAACCGCCGGTTCAGGCGGACGAGAAAAGACCTGATCGGGATGGGCCATGAGCCACTGGTCCAGTTGGTCTGCGCCAGCAACAAGAATGGTGAGTGACGCCTGGCCGGTGCGCCCTGCGCGACCCGCCTGCTGCCACATGGAAGCAATCGTGCCCGGGAAGCCCGACAGCACACATGCGTCGAGGCCGCCGATATCGATACCGAGCTCAAGTGCGTTGGTGGCGATCACCGCCGAGACCTTGCCGGTGGCCAGCTCCTCTTCGATTTCGCGCCGCTCAGCAGCCAGATAGCCGCCGCGATAGGAGCGCACGACGTTGTCATCGAGTGCATTGACGCGGCGCCGCACATCGCCTGCGATGAGCTCGGTGCCCTTGCGGCTCTGCGCGAAGGCAATGGTGCGATGCCCGGCATCGACCAACGCCGCCACCGCCGACGCAGTTTCTGAGTTGGTGGAACTGCGAGCCCCGGATGCTTCGTCGAGCAACGGCGGATTCAACAGCGCAAAGGTGCGCGGACCGTGGGGCGAGCCGTCGTTATCGATCTGGTGCACGGGCAGACCACACAGCTCAGACGCCAGCGCACCCGGCTCGCCGATGGTGGCCGACGTGAAACAGAAGGCGGGCTCGCTGCCATAGTGCCGAGCGACTCGAAGTAGCCGCCGCAAGATATGGCTCACATGGGTACCGAACACGCCCCGCAGCACATGGAGTTCGTCGATCACTATGAACTGGAGTCGTCGAAAGAAGCGCGCCCACTGGCTGTGGTTCGGCAGGATCGAACCATGAATCATCTCGGGGTTGGTCAAGATGGTGTTGCAGCGGTTTCGGATCCAGGTGCGCTGCTCGTAGGGCGTGTCGCCATCGAACGTGGCGGGCTTGACCTGGTCGACACCGAGCGAACCGAATGAGCGAAGCTGATCCTGGGCCAGGGCCTTGGTGGGGAACAGCAACAGCGATGTCGACCGGCCATGGTGTTCGGCCGCCGCTTCGGCAATAGGCACCTGGTAACACAGTGACTTACCCGACGCGGTGCCGGTAGCAACCGCTACCGATTGGCCATCGCGGAGCCGGTTGATGGCATCGGCCTGATGGGTGAAAAATTGATCGAACGGCAGTGCTTCGGCAACAGCTGGAGCCAGCGGTCGATCAAGCGAACCGAACTGCGGGGCCCGAGTGGGGAACCGTTCGACATGCACGATGCGGCCATCGTCTTCGAGGCGCGCCAGCAGCCCGTCTAGGCGGTCAAAGCCGGCAGTCTCCACATCTCCCACAGTAGAGACGGGGTGTGACACTCTCCGGTTCTTCCCCGCACAAGCAGCGAGATTTGAGAGCTTTCGTCAGGCCCGCAGAAAGAAAGTCGGCAAGAAGACACCCAAGCGCCACTCGCTACGCTCCGAATAGAACTATCCTAACTTTCGTGATCGAGCCCACCTTCGAGGTCGCCGAATATGGGCGATGGGCCGTAATGCGAGTCACCGGTGAAATAGACATGGCGACTGCACCTCGGCTGCGACAACACGTACAGACCGTGACCGCGCGTAAACCCGACGGCCTCGTGCTCGATCTCGATCGGGTCGACTTCATCGACAGCACCGGTCTTGGCGTCATGGTGGGCGCCGCGAAACGCATGCGCATGATCGACGGCGGCTTCCGGATCGCTTGTTCACAGACGCATCTCAACGACCTGTTCAAGATCACTCGTTTAAACGAGGTCTTCGATCTGTACGAGTCACTCGAAGAAGCCTTGGCGACCGTGCAAGGTGCTGAGTCCGACGACGCGGGGAACCCCAAAGGAGCCTCGACGTGAGCGAAGACTTCGAGATTGAAATCCCGCCGACTTTTGAGCACCTCGCCATGGTCCGATCCGTGCTTTCCAGCGCGCTCGAGGCCGAGCCGGTTCTGAAAGAAGAACGGCTGCAAGATCTCCGGCTCGCTCTGAGCGAAGCCACCACAAATGCCATCGAGGCGCATAATCGCGCCGGCACCGAAGCCGCAGTAGGTATTCGGATCACCGTGGCCGACAAAAAGGTCACCGTGCGAGTCAGCGACCAAGGCGGTGGTTTCGATCCATCGAAGCTGAAGAAGCACCCACCGGTCACGGACCCGGAACGACTCGAATACGAACGTGGTCTCGGCGTGACACTTATGCGTCGGCTGACCGACGATTGCACCATTACTCCGACCAAGAACGGCACCACGGTCACCCTCGTCGTCCATCGCTAGCCGACCCGTGTCCCAAAAACGCGAGATTTGTGAACCTCGTGCATGAACAATTACTGCAGCGGGTTCACAAATCGTGGGGTTGGATTGTTTCCGTTGGCAAACGCAAGTTTCGGGGCCGCGCCTTGGACCAGGCGTTCAGGCAGATAACGTCATAGCCCGATGCAAGAGACCAAGTTCAGCGACCTCACCTTTCTTGGTGGCGAGAGTGTCTTTGCTCGGTTCTTCGCCCGACCAGCCAAGCGTTTCCTTGCGGTCGAAGCTGCCGGTGGCATTGTGCTGCTCGTGGCGACGGCCTTCGCCCTCATCTGGGTGAATTCGCCATGGGGCGATAGCTACGACGCATTCTGGAACTCGCCGGTGAATTTGGCAGTGAATGGCATCGAGATCTTCGACGACCATTCGCTTACCGATTTCGTGAACGACGCGCTTATGGCGGTCTTCTTCTTCGTTGTGGGACTGGAGATCAAACGCGAACTGGTTGATGGTCAGCTGCAGAACATGAAAGATGCGGCGCTGCCTGCCGTTGCTGCATTGGGTGGCATGATCGTGCCCGCCGCACTGTTCTTCTTCATCAACAAGGGTGGCCCGGGCGAAGACGGCTGGGGAATCCCCATGGCGACCGACATCGCCTTTGCCGTTGGCATTGTGTCGTTGCTTGGTCCCCGAATCCCGCGCAAGCTCAAGGTCTTCTTGTTGTCACTGGCGATCGTCGATGACATCGGTGCGATCATCGTGATCGCGCTGTTCTACTCAACAGGAATCAGCGCGCAATGGCTGCTCGCAACTGTGTTCTTGCTGCTGTTTATCTATGGCTTGCGTCGCCTCCGGGTCTGGTGGATTCCGATCTATGTGGTGCTGGGAAGCATCGTGTGGTGGACCACATTCCGTTCCGGCATCCATGCGACCATCGCCGGTGTTGCCCTTGGCCTGCTTACGCCGGCCCGGCCGTTGCAAAACGAGGACGAAACACGCGCCATCGCCCGTTGGCTTCGTGACAAGCCCGAGGTCTTTCCTGTCGACGTTCGTTATGCGAGCTTCCACATTCGCGAGTCGACATCAGTTGCCGAGCGGCTAGAAACGGTCCTACACCCGATCACGAGCTACATGATCAGTCCGATCTTTGCGCTCGCGAACGCCGGCGTGCGAATGGACGGCGGCATCATCGCCGATGCGCTGCAGGCACGTGTCACCTGGGGCATCATCATCGGCCTCGTCGTAGGTAAGACAGTTGGAATCACCGTCTTCAGCCTGATCGCGACCAAGCTCGGCATCGCCAAGCGGCCAGCATCGCTGACGTTCCGCAATCTGGTCGGTCTGGCCATGATCGCGGGTATTGGTTTTACCGTGTCGTTGTTCGTCAACAACCTGGCGTTCGGTAATGCTGAACACCACGGCGAAGAAGTCGCACTGATCGCGGAGGCGCCGGGTGAGCTGGCCTTTACCGAAGCCGACGAATCCCTCGGCGACGACGACAGCCATGGCGAAGACGACGGTCATTCAGAAACAGCGAGTGCCCCGGTCGAAGGCGGCACCGTCGAGGACAATGCCAAGATCGGCATCTTGTTTGCGTCGGTGATCGCGTCGATTGGTGGCCTGCTTATTCTGTCCGGTGGCGGCATCCCGGGCGACGAAGACGAAGAAGACGACGAGTAGCTGTATTTCACCGCTCCGCTCGGGGCGACGTTCGGCGCATATGGTTTGGCGTGGTGTGAGCGGCTCGTGCCTCGCTCGCTCGTCGCTCAATTTCACCGCGTCATGTTTCACCGCTCTGGTCGGGGGCCGTCCGGAATCGTCGCTGCGCTCCT
>JAULCF010660138.1:0-10565 GCA_032361265.1 Devaleraea mollis | reverse complement strand
TGACTCTCCACCGGCTATTGAACCTGGTAGAAGCTAACGCGTGGAGCGCCTGGTGTCGACGACAGAGCCGAAATGAGGCCGGGAATAGCGATGAGATCGGCTTTGTTTGTTCTGGAGCACCTCAACGGTGCACATCACCAAGGAGTTGCCGCATGGCCACCACTGATCTCACCATTGCCGAATTCGAAAACACGGTCTCGAGCGATGGCATCGTCTTCGTCGATTTCTGGGCCGAATGGTGCGGCCCGTGCAAGTCGTTCGCCCCGGTGTTCGAAGCCGCTGCCGAGAAGCACGACGACATCAACTTCACCAAGGTCGACACCGAGGCGGAGCAGGAGCTCTCCGGCGCCCTCGCCATTCGTTCCATCCCGACGTTGATGATCTTCCGAGACGGTATTCAGCTGTTCTCACAGGCTGGCGCGATGCCTGCCGCAGCGTTGGAAGACATCATCACCCAGGTCCGGGCGCTCGACATGGACGAGGTCCGGGCCGAGGTTGCTGCCCAGTCCGAGGGCGAAGAGTCCGAATAGCTAGTGCTCGAACAAGCCCTGGGTGATCGACTGCATCTGCTGTTCGCCCGCCCGTGTCTGACCACCGTTGTCCAGGAACTGCTGCATGGCTGCAGCGGCTTCTGGACGATGGACGGTGGAGGCGAACAGATCTGCTTCGGTCAGCAGGCCGGCGGTCGGGTCCGGCATCGCAGCCAGCACTGAGGCCTTGGCCGCCCGCACGGCCACTGGGTCGAAGGATGCAATGCGGTCGGCAATCGTGTCGACATAGTCGCCCAGGTCTGTGACGGGCATCGACCGGTTCAGCCAACCCCACTGCTCGAGCGTCTCGGCCCCGATGTCGACCCCGCCGAGCACGATCTCCATCGCTCGACCACTGCCGACCAGGCGGGGAAGGCGTTGCGTCCCGCTGCCACCGGGGAGGATGCCGAGCGGCACCTCCATTTGGCAGAGCACCATCACGTCTCGGGCGCCGAAGCGCATGTCGAAACTGGCAGTGAGTTCTGCACCGCCGCCACCGATGCGGCCGCGAATGTCTGCGATGGACACCACCGGCATCGTTCGGTAGCGCTCACACATCGCGTGGAACGCGCCGAGCGCCTCGGCCTGTTCTGAGGGGCGAGGCCGACCGGCCATGGCGATCAGTGGGTTGACGTCGAAGTGGGCGATGAAGAAGTCAGGGTCGGCGCTGCGGAAGACGACCACGAGAGCCGAGTCGTCAGCGTCGACATCGCGTTCGAGTTCGCTCGAGAGCCGATCGAGTTCGGCGTAGAGCCCCACGACCATCACGTTCATCGGCGGTGCATCGATGGTGACGTCGAGCCGTCGGCCTTGCTGCTGGAAGGTCAGGAGCTCGAAGCTGGAGAAGTCGATGGCCATCGGCGGACGCTAGCTCAGCCGCCTAGCGTCGTCCCGTGCGCAGATTCAGCGATGACGATCGACGGCGGCGGCTGGTCGCCAGACACCGGCTCGGCACCGAGCTGCGCTGTCGCAGCGTGAACGAGGTGGTCGCCTCTCTGCTGACCGTGCACTCGAGCGACCCATCGACCGTTTTCCTGTCGATCGCCTCCCGGATGGCTGATCCATCGATCGAGGCGATCGAGCAGGCCCTGTACGTCGAGCGTTCGCTGGTGCGGCATCACGCATTCCGACGGACGCTCTGGGTCATGGCTCCAGACACTGCCAGCGCCGCTCACGCCAGCGCGACAGTGAAGGTCGCAGCGGTCGAGCGGCGAGCGCTGCTGCGGATGGTGGTGGCGTCTCCGTCGATCAATGCGTCGACGACCGATGACGCAGCTCGGTGGTGTCGAGACGCCCTTGACCAGATGCTGTCGATTGTTGGCGACGGTCCGACGACGACCCGAGAGATCGGGCGACGCCTGCCTGCGTTCACAGTCCCGTTGACATTGGGAGCAGGCACCAAGCATGCCGGTCAGGCAGCCGCTCACACCAAGGTCCTGCAGCTGGCCGGCTTTGAAGCTGAGTTGACACGGACAAGGCCAGCCAGCGGCTGGAACACTGCCGAGTACGCGTGGGCGGACACGGAAGACTGGTGTGGTGAGCCCGTCGCCGGAGCGCCACTGCGTGAGTCAGCGGCGCTGATCTTGTCGGGGTGGCTCGAACGTTTCGGCCCGGCGACCGACACCGACATCACGTGGTGGACCGGATGGACCACAGCCCAGACCAAGACCGCCCTCGCCGACATCGACGCCGAGGCCGTTCTGCTGGATGGAGACCGACCGGGATGGATCGCCGATGGTGATGCGGACGTGCCCGACGTCGGCACGTCGATCGCTCTCCTCCCCGGCCTCGACGCCACGACGATGGGGTGGAAGGAGCGGAACTGGTATCTGTCGGAGCTGGCAGCCGAACGCACCTTCGATCGCTGGAGCAACGCTGGCCCGACGATTTGGCGCAACGGTGAGATCGTCGGCGGATGGGTACAGGGGAACAACGGCTCGGTGGTCACCGAGCTCTATGTCCCGCTCACCGGCAGCGAGCAACGGCTGCTCGATGACGAGATCGATCGCTTCGGAGACCTTGTCGGCGACACACGAGTGCGCCTCCGATTCCCCGCTCGGAACCAGAAGGAACTGCTGGTCAGCGAGTGAAGAACTCGACGTCTGCGTCGGCTGAGGTGAACTCCGGAGTCAGGAGGAGCCGGTAGGACTCGTCGCCGGCCACGTGGGCAAGGAAGAACGAGATCACGTACTGATTCGTGAGCTCCTTGGCTCGGTCATATGGCATCTGGTCCGGCTGGCAACCGGCCAGAGCGAACTCGTCGATCACCTCGACGAACTGCTCGGGAATGCCATCGATCGTCGGCAGCTTTTGCTGGTAGTCGCACACATCGGTGAAGGACTGGTGGCCCGCTGCCTCGAGGTCGACCCGGTATGCGTACCCACTGTTGACCTGTTCGAATGCCTGGGTCGATTCAGGATCGAGCGGCGTGGTCTGATCGTCGGTGCCGGTGATGACCATGCTGGGCACAGTGATCGATGCAAGCACGTTTGGCGGCAGGATCGAGGTGACGGGAGCCATGGCCACGATGGCGTCGATGCGCTCGTCGACGGGTACTGAGGTCACGTCCTCATTGACCGCAGGCAGCCCGCCGGCAGCGGCGTAGGCGGTGAACCCTCCGAAGGAATGGCCAGCCATGCCGATGCGCTCAGGGTCCATGAACTCGAAGAAGGGACTGTCGGCGTCGGCGGACATGGCGAGCATCTCGGTGAGGACGAAGGCGGTGTCGGCTGGACGGTTGTAGGCGATGGTCTCGGGCTCGTCACCTGCGCCGAACAGGACCTCGGTCGCCGTGTTGCCGACGTGGTTGGGGGCGATCACGATGAAGCCGTAGCTGGCCAGCGTCTCGGTGAAGAACGACGCGATGTAGCTCTGACCGCCGCTGCCGTGTGAGTAGACAACAACAGGGAACGGTCCGCCATCAGCGAGTGGTGCATCCTCGAAGGCGCTGTCCGAAGGCAGCGAGACGCCGGGCACGAACGTATAGATGGCCGGGTCTCCCGTGGTGGCGCTGGTGGGGTACCAGACGTCGATGGGGAGCGATCGGAAGCGCACGTCGTCGAGGATCTGGAGCGATTGCCGGCCGACGTTGAACTCACCTGGCTTCGATGGTGGCAGCGGTGGCTCGCCGTCAGGCAGGGGAGTGGTGGCCGGAACCTCGGGGGCGACAAAAGCCTCCGTCGTGGCCGGAGCTTCTGCTTCTTCTTCGGTGGTCTCCGTCGCAGCTTCGGTGGTTTCGACCGGTGCTTCGGTGGTGGTTGCCGCTTCGGTGGTACCGACCGGCGCAGCGTCGTCCGCACCGCTCGAACAGGCGGCGGCGATCAGTGCGAGCGCGAGGAAGAGAGCGAGCATCGTGCGGCGGGTCATGCCTTCTTCACGATCACGCTGCCGACGGAGTATCCGGCGCCGAAGGAACAGATGACGCCGACGTCGCCGGCGGCGAGATCGGCACGATGCTTGTGGAACGCGATGATCGAGCCCGCCGAGCTGGTGTTGGCGTACTCGTTCAGCACCACGGGTGCCTCATCTTCTTCTGGCACCCGCCCGAGCACACCCTTGGCGATCAGCTGGTTCATCTTGAGGTTGGCTTGATGCAGCCAGAATCGACGAACACCGCCGGGGGCATGGCCACTGGCTTCGAGGTGCTCGGTGATGTGGGTCGCCACCATGGGGCAGACCTCCTTGAACACCCGGTTGCCGTGTTGACGGAAGACGAGTTCATGTGGATCACGTTCGGTGTCTTCGGCCCGATTCATGAAGCCAGCGTCGTTGCGGATGTTGTTCGAGAACTGTGTCTGCAACCGAGTGCCGAGCACGTCCCAACGATCGGTGGCGACGGCGTCGTCGGTTCGCTCCAACACGAGGGCGGTACAGGCATCGCCGAAGATGAAGTGGAAGTCACGCAGTTCGAAGTTGTTGTGCGCCGAGGTGATCTCGGGGTTGACCACGACAACGCATGATGCGGTGCCGTTCTTGAGCGCATCGACGGCGGCCTGGATCGAGAAGGTCGCGGACGAGCAGGCGACGTTCATGTCGTAGGCCCAGCCCTTGGCGCCGATGGCCATCTGGACCTCGATGGCGACAGCGGGATAGGCCCGCTGGATGTTGGAGGCTCCGAGGATGACCGCGTCGACGTCGGCCCCGGTTCGACCAGCGGCAACGAGCGCATCTTCGATGGCTGCAACGGCGATCTCTGCTTGGATCGACAGCTGGTCCTCGGTACGAGTCTCGAGCGAAGGGGCCATGCGGTCGGGGTCGAGGACGCCCGCTTTGTCCATCACGTAGCGGGCAGTGATGCCAGAGGCCTTCTCGATGAACGCTCCGACGGGCAGCGATCGCGCTTCCAGGGTTCCGGCCTCGATCGCCGCGGCGTTCTCGTCATTCCAACGCTCGGTGGCAATGGACAGTGACTCGACCAACTCGTCGTTCGAGATGGACTGGGAAGGGGTGAACAGTCCGGTCCCGGTGATGGAGACCGAGGGGGCGTGAGCTGGCGATGCGGCAGACGACATCTCCCGAGTGTGGCCGATTTCAGCGAGAAGGCGCGACCACGCAGAAACCTCGGGTCATGAACGAGTGGTGAACATGGGGAGGGCCTACCTCGATCTTCGACCTTCGTCGTCTAGTTTCTCCGGGGTGAAACACTCGATCCCACGCCTTGCGGCACTGTTGATGGCCTTGGCCCTCGGTGCCGCCGCCTGTGGTTCGTCAGACAGCAGCGATGCAGCGGCCCCAGCGGTCGACGCCACGCCGGCCGAGAGTGGCGGGAGTGGAGACGCAGCGTCGTCGTCCATCCTCGACATCTCGGCCACTGCCGCTGACGGCACCGCAGTGAATCTTTCCGACTACGCCGGCCAGGACCTCATGCTGTGGTTCTGGGCTCCGTGGTGACCTACGTGCCAACGGGAGGCCGGTCCGGTCGCCGATGCGCAAGCGAAGTACGAAGATCAAGTTGCCGTGGTCGGCGTTGCCGGCCGGGCGGAGCTCGACGCCATCCAAGCGTTCATTGCTGACCGAGGGGTCAGCGAGTTCCCGCACATTGCCGATGATCTCGGAGATGTGTGGACTGCATTCGACATCAGTTCACAGCCAGCCTTCATCTTCATCAATGATGACGGCACGGTGCTGGCCCGAACGGGCCCGCTGGGTGACACCGGTATCGACCAGTACATGGACGACCTGATCGCCAGCTGATCGCCTACGATCCTGACGTGGATCGTGAAACAGACGTTGTGGTCATCGGCGGCGGTATCGCCGGTGTTTCCGCCGCCTTCCAGCTGTCCAAGACCCACCGTGTGGTGCTGCTCGAGCGTGAAGCCCAGCTCGCGCACCACACCACGGGGCGGTCAGCGGCGGTGTACATCGTCAACTACGGCGGACCGATCGCGATGCGCCTGACGAAGGCGTCTCGGGACTTCCTGGACAACACGCCCCACGCCGATCACCCCGTCTTGGAAGACCGTGGCGTGCTGATGGTCGGCGACGAGGCTCATCGGGCCCACATCGAAGCGCTCGCGGCCGAAGGGCATGCGCTCGACCCGACGATCGAGCTGATCGACGGCGCTGCCGCTCGCTCCATGGTGCCGGTGTTGCGAGAACACGCCGCCGTGGTCGGGATGTACGAACCAAACGGTTCGGGCATGGATGTCATGGGCCTGCACCAAGCGTTCGTGAGGGGTGCAGTGGCCAATGGTGCCGAGATCGTCCGTCACGAGGGAGCACTCACCGCCGAACGCATCGGTGAGCGCTGGAACGTGTCGACGCCGAACGCCACGGTCGCTGCTGACACCATCGTGAACGCGGCGGGAGCCTGGGGCGATGAGCTCGCAGCGATGGTCGGAGCGACACCCGTCGGTCTCGTCCCGATGCGACGCACGGCCTTCACCACATCGGTTGCCGCCGACCCGAGCACGTGGCCACTCGTGCACATCGACAGCGCCGACGGCCCGGCGTACTTCAAGCCAGAGGCCGGCGGTCATCTGCTCTGCTCGCCGGCTGACGAAGCACCCTCGCCTGCCTGCGACGCCAAGGCGGAAGAGATCGACGTGGCACTCGCCATCGATCGCTTGAACACGACGACCACCCTCGACATCCGCTCGGTGGCGTCGACATGGGCCGGTCTCCGCACGTTCAGCGCTGACCGTCAGCCTGTACTCGGTTTGGATCCCGATGTTCCGGGATTCTGCTGGATGGTCGGCCAGGGCGGCACCGGCATCACCACGGCGGCAGCGTCGGGCGAAGTCGTGGCGGCAGCAGTTCGTGGCGACGCATTGCCGATCCACCTCAGCGAGCTCGGGCTGGACTTCGACATGCTCGGTCCAATGAGGCTTCGGGCCCGGTAGACGTCGACACCGCGTCGATAGGTTCGACGGATGACTCCTGGTCTCCGACTCGACACCGACGGCAAGCAGCTCTCACCTGACGAACTGGCCGAAGCACTCGTTGCCGCCTTGCCGGCAGGTGCCGATGTCATCGTGCCGATCGCAAACGGTGAGCCCGTGCGCCTCATGGATGCGCTCGAAGCGCGGGCGCACCGCCTCGACGGTGTTTCGATCCATCAGATGCACGCCCTTCGGGACCGTCGCTACCTGCACGGCGAGTTCGCTGGGAAGCTCGAACACGTGTCGTGGTTCCTCTCACACGTGACTCGCCCTGCGTTCCATGAGGGAGGTGTGCACTTCGCTCCGGCGAACTTCTCTGAAGTACCGCAACTCCTGATGGAGAAGCGGCCTGCCGTGGTGCTTGCTGCGGTCAGCCCGCCCGACGAGCACGGCTATTTCTCGCTTGGCGTCAGCGCCGACTACACGGCGTCGATGATCGGGTTGGTGCCGTTCGTTGTCGAGGTGAACCCGTCGATGCCGATGACCTCGGGGGTCAACCGATTGCACCGCAGTGAAGTGTTGGGCTGGTGTGAGGCGGACACGCCGCTGGTCGAGGTGGCGCCGCCGACGATCTCTGACGACGACGTCAAGATCGCTGGTTTCGTGGCCGAGCGGGTGAACGACCGGTCGACGATCCAGCTCGGGATCGGCTCGATTCCCACTGCAGTTGCTGGCTTCCTCAGAGACCATCGAGACCTTGGTGTGCACACCGAACTGCTGTCGGATCCGGTCGTTGATCTGGTCGAGGCCGGTGCGGTGACTGGGTTGTACAAGAAGGCGCACCGCGGCCGCATCGTCACGACCTTTGCACTGGGCACGAAGCGGCTCTACGACTTCTGTGATCGCAACGACCTGGTGCAGTTCCTGGCGGTCGACGAGGTGAACGACCCTCGGAACATCGGTGCCGAGCCCAGCTTCGTGTCGATCAACGCCACGATCGAAGTCGACCTGTTCGGACAGTGCGCCTCGGAGACGATTGGCTCGCACTACTGGTCCGGCAGCGGCGGCCAAGCCGACTTTGCTCGGGGTGCGCAGTACTCCGAGGGTGGCAACGGTTTTGTCGTGCTCCGTTCCACTGCGAAGGGAGGCTCGATCTCCAAGATCGTTCCGACCCTGAACCCCGGAGCGGTTGTCACCACGATGAAGAACACGGTCGACAATGTGGTGACCGAGTACGGGGTTGCTGAGCTCCGGGGTCGAACGCTGGCCGAACGGGCCACGGCGCTGATCCGGGTCGCTGCTCCTGAGCACCGCGATGCGCTGGAAGCCCGAGCGGTGGAGATGGGGCTGCTGGGCCGTGGAGCTGGAAAGCTGGGCCGATGACCGAGCTCGGAAGCGGTTGTGGCGATGTTTGGATCGATCAGTCCGCTTCTCGTCTGCCCTGAGCCATCCCAAAACGAGAAAAGCCAGCCATCGGAGGGGTGATGGCCAGCTCAGTCTCGGGGTTTCGCCCCCTCGCCGTAGCGAGGAACCCGATGTATATGACGGCTCCGTCGCGAGTTGGTCGCGAAGAATCTGAGATTCTTTTGTGACCGACCGCTGAAACGGTCTTCGGCACACGGATTCGATGTTGCAGATGCGGTCTGGTGGGGTACGAAGGGAGCGTTCGCATCACCACACGAGGAGCACGACATGGCTGAAATGGAATATCGACGGTTGGGACGATCGGGGCTGAAGGTCTCGGTGCTGTCCTTTGGCTCCTGGGTGACGTTCAACAACCAACTCGACACCGGCCTGGCCACCGACTGCATGACCGCAGCTCGTGAGGCAGGCGTCAACTTCTTCGACAACGCCGAGGCCTACGCCGGCGGAGCGTCAGAGACGATCATGGGCAAGGTCTTTGCCGAGCAGAACTGGGACCGCTGGAGCTACGTGGTGTCCACCAAGTTCTTCTGGGGTATCAACGACGACGTCAACATGAAGAACACGCTCAACCGGAAGTACCTCAGCCAGGCCATCGATGCGTCGCTCGATCGTCTCGGCCTCGAGTTCGTGGACCTCGCCTACTGCCACCGTGCCGATCCGGACACGCCCCTCGAAGAGACGGTGCACGCGATGAGTGACATGGTGTCGGCCGGTAAGGCGCTGTACTGGGGAACCTCGGAGTGGACCGCAGCGGAGATCTACGCCGCCTACGAGATCGCCGAGCGCAAGAATCTCCACAAGCCAGTGATGGAGCAGCCCGAGTACAACATGCTCGCTCGCCGCAAGGTCGAGACCGAGTACGCCCGTCTCTACGACGACATCGGGCTCGGCCTGACCACGTGGAGCCCGCTCAAGTCCGGTGCGCTCACCGGCAAGTATCTCGATGGCATTCCCGAGGGATCTCGTGCCTCACTCGCTGGTTACGACTGGCTGAAGGACGGCCTCACGAACGAGGGCGTCAACACCAAGGTGCGAGCCCTCACCGAGGTCGCCAACGAGCTCGAATGCTCCCTTGCTCAACTGGCCATCGCGTGGTGTGCCGCCAACCCGAACGTGTCGAGCGTGATCACCGGAGCGAGCAGGGCTGAGCAAGTGGTGGAGAACATGAAGGCCCTCGACGTCCTGGCATCACTGGATGCTGACGTGATGGCGAAGATCGACGCAATCCTGGCCTGAGTAGGTCGGTCAGCTGCCGGTGGGGTCGTTCCCGCCGGCAACTGGCAGCGTGGCGATGAGGTCGCGTGCCAGCGGAGCGAGCGTGCCGCCACGTGGCCAGACCGCTCGGAGCTGGCGTTCGATCTCGAGACCGGGAACGTGTACGTGGTGGAGGCTGCCGGCATCGATGTCGGCGGTCACCACGTGTTCACTGATGACGGTGGGCGATTGGCCGCTGACGACTGCGGCCCGAACAGCGGCAGTCGAGCCGAGTTCGAGCCCACAGATGGGGAGGCCGTAGCCGGCGTCGGTGAGGAACTGCTCGAAGGCTTCTCGGGTGCCCGAGCCTTGTTCGCGAAGCACCAGCGGCGTTGATGCGAGCGCTTCGAGGGGAACAGAGTGTCGGCCCCACCAGGGGTGGTTCTGGCCGACCACGGCGATGAGCCGATCGGTGCCGACCACGTGTGCTGCCATGTCGGTGGTGGCAGTCGGCGACTCGATGAAGCCGAGGTCGGCTGAGCCGTTCCGTAGCCGTTCGAGCACGTGAGTGGAGTTGGTGACCTCGAGCTCGACCGAGTCATTGGGGCGGTTGCGAAGGAACTGCTCGAGCCACGGCGGCAACAGGTATTCGGCGATCGTGAGGCTGGCCGACACTCGCAGACGGCCTTGCTCGCTTGCTCGTAACGCCTCGACACCTGCCATCAGCTGATCCGCTGATCGAATCACCATTTCGGCCCAGCCGGCCACGAGGCTGCCCTCGGTCGTCGGCGACGAGCCGGTGGGAGATCGTTCGAGCAGCGGTACGCCGAGCTGTCGTTCGAGGTTCCGAATGCGGCTGCTGGCGGATGGCTGGGCAATACCGTGCGCTGTCGCTGCTTTGGAGAGCGAGCCGAGTTCGACAACGGACACGAACAGGTCGAGCGCACCGAGTTCTGGTGTGGTGGGGGAGAGCGGCATGGTGTCAGCGTCCGAGTGAGTGGCGTCCGAGGGTGCGAGGAGCTCGTTGGGTAGAGCTTCGGTCGATAGCTACCCAAAGGTTAGCTCTATGGGCTTGCAGGGCGGAGGCCTCTACTCA